>ML792709.1:45470-72520 GCA_009831015.1 Picea engelmannii | reverse complement strand
GCACTGAGTCTGCCAGATCTCGAGTGCGAAGGATGGCATCCTGCAAAGTGGGAGGCATGTATGCCTTCACCCATCCTCTTAAAGGCTCTATGAGTCCTTCTATGAATAGCATGATCAGCCTGGGTTCTGATATATCTGTTACTGCCACGGCTACCCGCTGAAACTCTGTAATGATTGCCTCTGTATTGCCAGTTTGTCTCAACTGGGCTAGATCCCTGAAGTGTATCTCAGGATCCTTCCTGTCAAACCTATCCATGAGCCTATCTGTAAACTCCCTATAGGAGGTTATGTGACTGTGACCCAATTTCAGTAGTCCATGATACCACCACTCGTGTGCCTCACCCTCCAAGTGTAAGGTTGCGAAACTGATGGCCTCTGTCTCGGTCATCTGGTTGAGCTTGTAATACGTGTCTAGCTTCTGTACCCAAGCTCTGGCGGTGTATTTGGTCGATCCGTCGAAAGAAGGTATGGTGAGTTTACCAACTTTTCGAATGAAGTCAATGTTATGCCCCTGCTGCTGTTGTTGTTGCCCTCCCCTTTGTGGCTCTCTAGGACGGTTCCTGAGTCTGAGTCCACAATACTTGACTAGGGTCATGTCCTGCTGAAAGTCACGGCCCGAGGCCGCATACTCTCTCTGATACTCTGCAATGTCCTCTCCATGTGTGGCTGGTCTCTGTGCTATCGGTATCTGTGCTGCTACCGGGGTTTCCCTCTGGAAACTGGGAAACAACGGACGTGGAATCCTACTCGCGGAGGTATACCTGTGAGTGGGTGACTGGGGTCTACTGCCTGCCCCTGAGTTCCCATGCGCTGCATGTGGGCCTTGAGTGCCCGGAATATCTACCATAGCCAGTCTATCCGCTACCTGAGCCAAAGACTGAGACATGGTTCGCTAGCTAGCTAGCATGTCACTGATAATCTGCATGAAGGCTACGTCTGGATCCGTTGGGGTCTTACCACTGCCCTCTGGTCACTCATACCTGTCACCTAGCCTCTTCTCTGCTTCGCGCTCATCCTAGCGCTCTGCTCGTCGCTCTGCTTCTCTAAGCGCCTCTTCCTCTTCCTCTGAACTGGGAGGAAAGGGAGGAAAGTTAGGTATGTCCCTACTTCCCCTGCGCTGATTGTACGTGACATATTCGTCACCTTCGTGCTCACGGCCATCTGGTTCTTCTGTTGGGTTCATGGTCTTTAGTCACAGGCTGGCAGGACTACGGCTCTGATACCACTGTAATGTTCCTGACTTGGCTAGTCTAGGAAACGCTGCTAATATGTGTGTATAATCAAAGGTTTACAACATATAAATGATCATACAAATAATAAATGTGGCAAAGGACTGCAAGTTTGTATTATGATATCTCTGTGGATTACAAAAATGGCCGAATGCGACTGAATACTGACAATACTCGACTAGATCAACATACAAAGGATCTTAGCCAGAATATAAATAAGCAACTGCGATTGAATAACAACACTCGGCTAGATCAAAAGACAAAAGGATCTTAGCCGGAATACAAATAAGCAACTGTGACTGAATAACAACACTCGGCTAGATCAAAAGACAAAAGGATCTTAGCCGGAATACAAATAAGCAACTAAAAGATAATACCCGGAATATGGGAGCACTGAAGAATGATGGAAGACCTGGATGATTCTTCCCGGTGACTAGGGTGTGTCTTTCAACACCGAAATCAGCCAACTGGTGTCTTCCTCCTGGAATACATTGAACTATCTCTCCTGAGATGCGCCTCTTCTTCTCAATGACAAGTCATAATCTGCATAATAATGAATTAGGACGTTGACCCTTCCTTTATAGTTTTCCAAAACTCTAAATCATGTTGAAACCCTAAATCACTACTGAAACCCTAATTCACTGTTGACTTCTATTTTTAGCTCATAATGACTTAAAAGCGTTGTTAACTCTTGTTAGCTCAATGTCACTTTTTGAATATAACACCTATGACTGGGGTGACCTCTAGTAAAGTGTTGTTAACTCTTGTTAGCTCAATGTCATTTTTTGAATATAACATCTGTGACTGGGGTGACCTCTAGTAAAGCGTTGTTAACTCTTGTTAGCTCAATGTCACTTTCCGAATATAACACCTGTGACTGGAGTGACCTCTAGTAACCCTGTTTACCCCTCTTTGGCACTGGCTATAGTCTAACGTGGTGGTTTAGACCATTAAGCCTCCTCTTCTGGAGCTCCTATTTGGAAAGGGACATTACATAGTCTCTACTACATCCTTCAAAGCCACAAATTTCTGAAATGCCTCCTGCTCTTTATTCCTCAGAAGTTAAAAGTACCATCTTTTCTTACAAAGGGAAAAAGTCCTCTCTCTGTGCCATGAGTTATCTTTTATAAGAGAAGAGAGAGACTCTTCAGTTCTCATCATTGTTCGTTTAATTTTCCTTCCGTTTATTTCTCTCATTTCAAAAATGGACACATGTAAGCATTACACAGAGAGACTAGACAAACTCATGGGTCATTATTTTCATCCTCAGACAATTTACAAATGATATCTATTTAAAAACACTCATTTATTATGTGATAATACAAAATCATTTATGGATTTGACCTATAGAATGTGATCATTGTGGCTTATTCTCCTATCTCTTAGCTTTCAGTTGAGCTATTTATGGCTTGATTTCATTGCTCGTAACTCACGATATGACGATTTGAAGTCAACATACCTAGTTCTTCATCTGAATTCGGGTTCCACCTGTGTTTTGCATTTTTGGGCCATTTTTTCTTTCAATCAGCTAATAAATCCTATCCTAACCTATTCTTCACTCTTCTATCCTTCCATCGACCTCTCCTATGCCTTATTTCGTTACTTGTAGCTCCAGATACAACTGTTTGAAGTTGGTATTGCCAATTTTCCCCCAAATTCAAGAGTGTCCATTTTTTGCATTTTATAATACCTTCTATCTCCTGTTCAAACTAGATACCTCTATCATTATATTCCTATGTCTAATACCTTTCCAACGGGGTATCAAGGGCCTCACTCTGGCACATGTAGCTATGGATATGGTCATTTTTAAATTGGTGCTCAACAGCCGTTGATCATGCCTGTGGGGAAAATATGGATCATGGATTTGAATTTTGAGGGGTTTTCTCTATGTGTGTGGAGGGGAAAAAATACAATCGTTGATCTAATGAGTAGATAGATCTAGGTCGTCGATGGGGGATGGCATCATCATTGGAGGAGGACAGAACTAGAACGTCCAAACGCTCGGGTAGAGGAAATTTGACGACAAGAAGGTCATCGTCGATGATGAAGATTTGGTAAGGGTGCAAGTTAAGTCCTAGGGTGTCGATGACAAAGGGGAAGTAGAGGAAGAATGAGAATCGTTGATCTATTATAGAGAGTATCATATCAATCGTAGATTACCTTAGTTTCCGTTCGAGTGAAAAGGGGAAGATGACGTTGCATGCTAGTATGGCAGTCAACATGTCATTGAGGGTACATATGCCACCATTTGAGTGGCTAATGAATGAGAGTGGTCCCACGAGGATTTTTAAGGCCTTTACGTATTCACTTGTTACCCGGACCGTTAGATCTGGACGAGGTTAGATCTTAACCATTCATCAAATAAAGGAGACGTCGCTGACGACGAGGGAATTCCAGGGTTAATGACATTCATTGATACAACGAGTGCGAGATCTGAGTCGTTCGTTGTAGGAGGGTTGTCAGAGCGTTGGAGAGTGGAGAGAGATGGAGTTTCAACGATGAAGAGGACACATGTCAACACTTAATGGGATAATCCATGGTGCCTGGTGATGATGTCTATGGCCACGTTAGTCCACATCACCAACTAAGGATGGATCATAGTTAGTATTGAGCTTAGGATGACAAGTGGTGTGTCATGTGGCATGTCATGGACGAGGTCAATTGTACAGGGTGCCAATGTGGATGTCACGTGTCATTGGTGTCAGTTGGGAAAGTGGAAAGGAGTTAACCAATGAGCGGCTTTGCGACACCGATAAGATCAGGGCCATTGATATCAGACTCTCAAGAGTTGTTGGATCAACAGAGAGACGTCGTCAATGGAGAATAGGAGCAGAGCGCTCGAGATCCAGGAGTGATGGAGCCCCAATGACAAAAAGGTATAGGGAGGCATCGTCAGTGACAAGGAAGGCCAAATGGGAAGCAGATCATGGGGAAATCAGACGATGATGAGGAAGGTAGTGGGTACCACATGAGTGAAATCAGCGCCCTGTTGATGGTAGAAGAGAGATAGAGTCACGTGGATGCCACATGGGTGTGAGGTGGACAAGGTGATTTTTAGCCTAAGAGGATTTAGGAGACCATAACTTTTGATACAAGACTTGGATTTAAGTATGGTTACAGTCATTGGAAAGCTCTTTACGAGAAGAATCCAACTATGATATTTGGTTAGAGGAAATAATAGAGGAGAAGAGGAGAAAACCCAATAGGTCTAGATTTCAGGAGAGAGGGAAGGCCAAGAGAAGAAATCGATAGATATCGATCCGAAGAGGCTTAGGAATGAGTCTATAGTGAAGGTGGAACCAACAACCTCAGGGGCATCAAACATCAGGGAAGCAATAATTTAAAAAAATTAGGCTTCTCGATAAGGAGAATCCATGGCAAGAATCAAGTTCAAGGATGCGAACAAGGATCAAAATATTGTCCCCATAGACTTCTCAAGGCTAGAGATGTAATGTGAACAAAGTGCCCCTACAAACCTGTTCCTGCAAAACAACAAAATGAGATCAGCCATGCAATCAAAAGAAGACTAGCCAATACAATAAAAAATATATTCCCTTCCTTTTAATCAACTTATAAGAGAATGTTAAGTTTGTTCAACAATGATGTGGTGATTGTAGATGAGCGTCCTAGGACTATATATGCTAATTCAAAACATAATAGTAGGATCCCTATGCGAGAGCATAAGTGTGAAGTCATGAAACATAACATGTTAGTAAGAGGATTAAAAATTTGAATTAACCAATCAACAAATAATCAACCACAACCTCATCCAAGACATGCAATGGAACATATGACCTTGCAGCCACAAAGAATCATCAAACACTTCAGAATCAGTGGATAGTCTGAAAAAAAAGTTAATGAAACATCATAGGTCAATAAGCATCATGAAGACATTTGAAAACATCAGATTGAAAGGAATAATCAACACCCATAAAAAAAAACAATCATCCAACAAGATAAAACACCCAACTTCTTCAAAGTAGGCAAAGACATAACATTAGGTTCAAGCGGTAGAGGATTAGGAAATAGGATTGAAATTTTAGTAGGGCCCCCCTTTCCTTTCGCTTGTAAAAGCAAAAATATAGGGGGGTTGTTGCTGCCACAACAAATGGTGACATACTGGAAGAACCAGTTATCTTTGTCAATAGAAATCTAGGGCTCGTACTTCATATCTGAATTTTAAAGATAAGTTCAGTAAACCGCAGACAAATTTCCAATAATCATGGGTACCACAATGATGCCAAAATTCTAAAATATATAACCCAAAATTTCTAGTACTTGTAATCTAACATACCCTTTTCAAAGAGCCAAATAATGAGATAAAATATTTTACTGGCTACACACTTCGGACTGGGTTTGGTTTGACTATGGGTTTACACGTTTAAAACAAGCAAACATATATCTAAGTGTGTTTGTCATCTCTATTTTCTAGGCATCTCTTCAATGCCAGCGAGCATCCATAGCCTCGACAAAGTTGCCTCGGTACCATACAAGCATAGCCCCGCTGCCAGCAGGCGTCCATAACCCCGACGGGTTTACTTGTACTTCCCACACTATTGATAGTGCTTTCAACTTCCTTTTTAATTTTAGAACATGCTCACCCGTTAAGATTTAGATATAGATATGCATATGCACATAGGGTGAAAGAAGTGGGGTGACACGAGAGTTGCTTTAATTTGTTGGGTAGATGTTTTGCATTTGCGTTTAACCCACATGTCTCCCCAAAAAATATCATAGGATTGGCCATTTTATCAATGTGAAAGGGATGGAGCTCAAAGAAAAGAGTAGATATACACTTTCCTATACTATTGGATTATCATTGCATGCTCAACAGGCACATGTGTTCCACCAAAACTGTCATTCTATACCTATAGCTAAGAACTTTATAAATGTTCATTCAGACAGAGCAGCCTGTGTATCTTATGACTTGTAAGAAAAATCTTCAGTATGTGACCAGAATTGACCAACCCCTCACCAAAATTTAAAGAGCGATCCTCAAGGCAGACTAAGAGTCAAATCAACTCAGGCGAAATGCCAATAGTCAAATCAAAAGATGGAAGCACTATGTACAATCATAAAGCATGACTGAAATAAAAAATCAAATTCATGAAAAATAAAATCAAACTAAAAGGAACCTAAAGCTAAATTTTAGGTCATGAAAAGAGAAGGAAAGTTGGCTTAAAATTAAGAAGAAAACCCAGCAGCAAGCAATAAATTTGTTGCAGCAATAAAGAAAGTGTTTTCAGTGAAAACTCAAAAAATACACCAAGGGAAATAACCAGTCAATAAATGGTAACCATTCAATATCAAGCCCAACAGAAAAGACTCCCAAAGTTTTTTATTTGAAATGAAAAACAACCAGATTACAAGAATTGATAATCTAGTGTAAATTATTTGTGACACAATTCTCCAATCCAATTTCTTTCGTTGAGGGAAAGAAAAAAATCTCTTGAGCACAAATGGGTTAGTGTAGATGTTTAGTGAAAACAACTTTTCAAAAGCCAATTTCATGTAATATTCCATAACCCAAATGCTCTTAAGATTTCTTGACATAAGCAATTCCTTTGCAATTTTAAAAACATTGAATTTTCCAATAACATAAATTACATTTCATATTTCTCACTCAAGTGTCATTTTCTCTTTGTTGTAAAAGATCATCAATAACCACATATATCCCAATAATTCAATCTAATAAAGCAAAGAGGAAAACCATAATTATGGAGGTCATCAAAATAGTCATGAAAATGACTCCAAATATCAACTAAAAACAAATATGTGAGTAAATAAATGAGACTATAATTCTGATTAGATGTTGATTTGGTGGCAATCTGGGTTGATAAAAAATGTCACAAAGGAATCTGATCAACCAAGTTCAGATTAATACTTCCCTAAGTTGCCTTCATTTCAAGAGAAAATATTCTAAGTTGTTGGTTGCATAAACCATTTTCTTGACCTGCATACAAAAGAGGAATATCCTCCTCTCAAATCACTGACTTATTAAAATGAAATTAATCCAAATAAAAAATTAAGGATCGAAATAAAAACTAATGCTAGGAAAAACACGCTAAGCTAAAATAAAATTAAACTAAGTTGGTTGTCAGAAAAATATGTGTGAAGGCCAATGCAGTTATCGAGAATTCATTAGTTGTCCATTTAACCAAATATCATAACCTTCTCCCTGAGATATGAGCAGTATGTGCTTTCCCTCAAAATTCCCTTTACCAAATGACTTTAGTGTCATGATGGTTGTGAGATTTGGATCTTTGGACACAATGTCTTGTTCTTGAAATCATAGTCAATCAAATTAAGCAAACAAGACCTTAGGACTTCAATCCCATCCATCTTTTGATAATATCAATCCACCAACAAACATTATTTATAAAAATCAGATTGAAAACTTAATGAATTGGTAGTGCTAGGATCGATTTTTTTTGTCAAACATTGGATTGGGGAATAAAAAGATGGGTTCCTAAGCAATTTTCTGAAAAATATATCAGCAAAAGATTTAAATTACCATATTGTTCAGAATGTCAAAAACGTGTTTCCAGGCAGCCTGAAAGAATATATTTTTCCATCGTATAAGAGAGGAAGCTTGGGTGAAGAAAGACACAATGTAAAAGGAAGACTCGTACTTAAAAGACCTATTGAATAGAGCATAGGACAATGGCAGCCAATGCCTAAAAATTAAAACTACAAGTGATGACATAAAATAACTAAAATGAAAATAAGAAATCAGCTAAGTTTGTTATACAAAAATTCTATGCAGAAAATTCATGTTGGTAGAAAGCGATCAAATAAATGAGTGGATGAAAAATAAAAGATTTGGATAACTCCAAAACCAAAGAAAAATAATCATCTAAGGAAATTACACAGATTTGGAGTGGATTGACTTTTAGATGGGAAGAGTTTTAATACTCAGAATTTAGATTCAATGTGTATGGGACATCAAACTCAGAACTTAAAAAGTATATCATCCAAGCAAAATTTTCCCATTAGAATCATGTAAATGTGAATATAGGACAAATATGAGTGTTCATTTTCATTATAAGAGGGAATCGATAGTGTCTTAATTTAAAATACCCCACTTGCAAGATGCCACAATGCATTGGAAACGATTTGACATGGTGATCATGCATAAAAATCAGTGATCTGACAATTTCCCAACACATAGAAAAATTCAAGAATGAAATGAAGTAAATTTTCCCATATATTAAATACAAAAATTGATTGACAGGAAAATCAATGGTTAAGTCTTATGTTTCTTTCCATATTAGATGTGAATTCATTTATTGTTCAACCAACAATAATGAAAAGAAAGTGCAAACAAAAAACCAATCAAGAGCTAGAAAGGAAAACTAAACTATGCAAAAGAAAGACACTGATTTATTCTATCCTACACTAATAATGGCTGAAAATGAGCTATGTAAAGTCATAATGCCAATGTAGCCATCCAAGTAATCACAATCCTGCAAACAAATGTTCAAGACAAAGGATTAGTGACAGAGCTTGGAATAAGAATAGAGTAAAGATAGTAAAAATTAAAGCATGATAAAATCTATTCACCATATTAAATATATGATAATGATAATTCATGGGAAATCGTTCCAAGTAAAATCTCTCCAACCATGTTTCAATTCTATTGTAAAATTTTGCACTTCTATCATATAATTTATGGAAGGAGTTCAATGGAAAGTAGCATACCAAATGAGAATCATGCATAGAATATGTGTGAGGTGTTCTCGGTAAAATAATCTTCGAGCTAATGAAGTTATTTATTTATGAAGACAAACCAAAAGAATAAGGCCCTGACATAACCATCGGTATAGACCGAAGTGCCTCATAATCTTGGAAAGCCTCACTGGACTCACATTTCAAGTAACCAGCTACTTGAGATAGACTAGTGAGATCATATTATATGTATGGGTTAGGACCAACCATGGTATTAGAGATCATTTTGAAACAATGGTGAGATCCACTAGTATTAACAATATTCAACAAAGGGATACTTGAACAAGGAGATTCACTATTCATCAAAAATGAAGAAGAGAAATAAGAAGACATCCTTTGATACACATTTGCTACAGAATTCTCTTCATCCCATAAAAAAGGCTGATAAGGCTTGGTTATAATTAGTTCATGGGAAGAGGCCTTATCCTCTCTATCTTCCAAATGCGCATCACCACCATCAAGTACTTCAACAAGGGTCAGCCCCATTGAGTCTATTTGAGTCGTATGGTGGGGGTTTCCTGCAAAATTAATCCATTAAAAAGATTAGGATATAAATAGAAATAAGTGGAAGAATTTAGAGAATGAAAAGATTCTCTAGAACAAAAGGGAATTTCAGAAAGTGACTCCCTGAATAGTAGTTCCTCCTCTTTAAAAACATCATTGGATGATTGTGAATCAATGGGCTCCACACTAGGCATGGTTTTACAATCAACATGTTCTTCCTCAAGATAGTTTTTCTCTTGTAAACAAGAAGTGGGTTGTTGTGTTACAAGAGGTATGTCTTGTATGTTTATTTCTTCTCCTTGAGTGAAAAATTCAGCGTGGATGTCTTGCTCCTACACAACATGAGGATTTGAAATATCTTCCAAAGTATATTCACAGTTAGAAGAGAGAAGCAAATTACAAGAATCGCTAGAACAAGAAGTTTCAATAAATTATCCATCAACCATAGGAAAACAATATTTCACTATGTTGGTCATACAAGGAGAACTTGTAACAATAGGACAATCCAAAAATGCATGAATTAATTCCACTTTATCCAATGGTGAGGTAGGTATCATGTTAAGTGTGTCCATATTTTCTTCATTAACAAAATGATCAGCTTTCAATTTTTGCTCCATAGCTCCCTCCTCCATTTCTTGTGATGGAAAATATGAAATAGGATAATGAGAGCCCGACATAACCATTGGCGTAGACCGAAGTGTCCCATTATCGACAAGAAAATCCACCTCTTAGGGAGCTATAGAAAAATATGAATTGGAACTTACACAAGAGGCCTCTTTTTCATCACAAGGAAAGAAAGGGGGAATGGAGTGATGAGAGGATACGCATGTTTCTTATAGAAAATAATTCTCTATATGATCCATATCCCCTATAGTAAAGAAAGATCTAGACATATGAAGTCCATCTAAACCATCAACATTTTCATTTAAATCCAAATCAACATGTGGGGAAAGATTAAAAAGTGATTTAGATTCTTCATCCACTAGCTGATCTATTACATTAGTAAGAGAAACTAAACAGGAAATTAGATCACTGTTAGAAGGCCTATCATCCAAAGGAAACCTATAGCAAAGATGAGTAAATCTAATAACAAAATCTTCAAGAGATTCATCCTCATTCTTCTTTAGCTCTAAAATTTCTACACACAAATTATCATAATCATAATTCTCAAAAGCATGAAAAAATTCACGCATATATTGTTCCCACGTGTGAATACAGGTAGTCGACAAAGTCTTGCACCAACTCTTGACCCGACCTGCAAAAGTGAGAGTGAAAAACTTGCAAATGGTATTTCTATCAATAATATTGTGAGAACAACAAAATTTCCAGAAATGTAAAGCATGTTCAAATGTAGAGATTTCACTCTTGCCATCAAATCTAAGTTGTGACAAAAAATGTAAAATATTTATAGAAGGTTTGGGAGGTACAGTACCAGAAAAACACCTCCATAAAGGGATATGGGATGGAGCCATCATTAGATTAGAATAAACATTAATACAAATGACTCCATAGGCTCAGCTTGTAATCTTGCCCTCCTTCTAGCACCATTGTTGTTGACGTACAAGATTGACCCGTTCAATCAGATGAGGGAAAACACCCAATGGCGGGTCCTAATCAGACACACTCTCATTTGGGGTGGCGTTTCCCATGAGTTTATGGGCCTCGTTGCCGCTCAAAATTAAAAGAATAAAAAGGGGAAAGACAACGAAATGACCCCCAAAGAGTTCTAACTAATTCTAAGACTAATCTAACTAAAGAAAATTAATCTAATCTAACTACTTCTAACCTATCCTGGGAGCAAAACTAGAAGAATGAGTACAGTGGAAGATAACACCATCATAACCATAAATAGTTCATATATTCCAATGATAAATGAAAACAACAATGCTACAGATGCATAAACAAATAGAGGCACAATACATTTATAACATTATTTATGTACCCATGAGGAAACATGTGACAACATGAGTAGACAACACTGAGAGCAGAAACAATTCATACAACATAATCCTATCTACTCAAGCAAAATATAAATGCATAAAGAGTAGTCTCTATTACATCTATCGAATCCACGAATTCTCGAAATGCCTCCCGCTCTTTATTCCTAAGAAGTTAAAAGTACCATCTTTTGTTACAAAGGGGAAAAGTTCTCTCTCTATGCCATGAGTTCTCTTTTATAAGAAAAGAGAGAGACCATTCAGTTCTCATCATTGTTCGTTTCATTTTCCTTCTATTTAATTTCTCTCATTTTGAAAATGGACACATGTAAGTGTTACACAGAGAGACTAGACAGACTCATGGGTCATTATTTTCATCCTTAGACAGTTTACAAATGATATCTATTTAAAAACACTCATTGCTTTTGTACATTTGCGTTATATTTTGTTTTTCGGAAGTTTCTAGGCGTTTCTGGGTTCGACCTACAGAATGTGATCATTGTGGCTTATTCCCCTTTGTCTTATCCTTTTTTTGAGATATTGTTGGCTTGATTCTGTTGCTTGCAACTCAAGATATGACGATTTGAAGTCAGCATACCTGGTTCTTCATCTGAATTCAGGTTCCACCTATGTTTTTCATTTTTGGGCCATTTTGCTTTCAATATTGCTAGAAAATCCTATCCCAACTTGTTCTTTACTCACCTAGCTTTCCATCGATCCCTCATGTGCCTTATTTCGTTACTCGTAGCTCCAGATACAATTGTTTGAAGTTGATATGGCCAATTTTCCCCCGTGAAGACTATGAAGTATCTGTCCATGTTCTTCATTAGAAGTAGCAGACATTATAAGCATCACATGTTCAGTTTAACTCTAGAAGAAGTCTTCTTCGAAAAGAAGCCCTGGATATCATTGGTTGTCCATCTACATTTATGTTCCTATGACGAAAAGAAGAAGTTGGAACCTTGAGAAAGGAAGGGCATAGAATCTATAGAAGATTCCATGGACTCCAACATCGAAGAGAAACATGAGGAAGAACATGAAGATTCCAAGAAAGAAAAAAAAGTCAGAACAACCAATTGAACCAGTTATTATATCGAGAATCATAAGACTACCAGCATGGTTTGAACCCACTAGAAGCAGTAAAAAAAAAGGAATGTAAGGAAGATGTGATGAAGAACAATGTATGTGAGAAATTATGAATGGAAGCATTGATAGATACAAGGTGAGTTTCAGAACTAGAGGGTGTTGACGCCCAAAAAGCGCAACATGGAATCCCTGCATGCAAATGGGTTGCAATACCTATATATTTAATAATATACTAAATATGTGGGACCCCATGATGGAATGATGATAAAAGACGCTTTTATTAATTGCGCTCATGACTACCTTGCAAAATTGATTCTACAGTTTGGGAACAAACCTAGAAATATGAAACCGCTTTATGGAATGATGGGTGTATTGGCAATTTAATTTAAAAAGGAAAGGGGAAAAATGTTTGTTTTAATAAGCATCTTGGTTTGTTCTTGCTACACATATATTTTGACTTGTTGATTCAAACTCCAAGCATGGGCCACATATAGCTATGGCATATTGCACTTATGGTATACTTGTTATTATCATGGACAATTGTTAAGTTTTATAAGGTGGCAATCCTTCACTAGCAAAGAATGTGGGACATGACATGTTTTGGTGCTAACTGTAGAGTATACATAATGTATGAACTTAATGTATGGAGGCAAATTTGATTTTTGGATTGAAGTTTTATGTGGCAAACATAGTGTACTATGTGTTGGAAGTGTTGGGTGCACTCGTACTTGGCTCTAGTTGATGGAAATTAATGTGAGAAATGACGTGCAATTACTACATGTTGCTATAACCCTACCTCGAGGTCACCACCCTCACTTGGTTCGCATTTGTGTTGGTTGCTTTGGCTGGTGTTGCCTCTGTTTTTCTCGACCTTGGAAAGAATAGTGGTGCTTGTTGGGTTTCTGGCATTATCCATACAGGTATGTTGGCTCTTACCTCTCCATTCATGAACTGTAGCTCTGCTCCGAATAAAATTATGATGTTGGCTCTTAGATTTGCTTACAGACTATGTTTGCTTTCCAAAGTTTAAAATGGATGTATGTGGTTATCACAACTGTGCAAATTGCATTTATATGGAGTTTCTTCCATGTTGGAATTTAAATGTTTCAAGCTGAGAATAGTGTTCGAAATTCCTTTATGTTTGGATTATGTGATTGCGTTGCACCCAAAATGAATGTTGCTTCTATTGCTATGATTTTTGGCAAATACTTATAACAAAAATTTTTCGGTTTCACTCATCTTTGGTGATTGAAATTCAAGGGTTTTTCTCTGAGAAACAAAAGAACAATTTGTTTTTTTTCTTGCATGGCGCCATACCCTTTACCCAGTCTTTGGAAGACTTGCATCTCCTTCAAAGTATATTTCAACTGTTTATGAATAGATAGGCGTATTTTCCTGCAGCCAACATATGAGGTCCGTGGAAACTCTGTTGTGGAAAGAAATGGTGAAATGGTTTTTTTGCAAATGCCTTATGAATGTTTCACCTTTTCGTGTTGAGACCTTGGTTCTTTTATCTGGTGTATGGCAATTTGTAGATCCAAACTCTGGTCTTGATGTCTGTTATAGTGATTAACCCAACAGTGGGAAAGGCAGGTTATGTGCATGAAGTCTTGGCTCATTTGTAATTTATCCATGGGGGGTTTGGTTGATTTTGAAGTTATATGATGTTAAAATAAAACGATGAGCACCATCTTCATATGAGGTTTTGAACCCAGTTTGTTTACGCAGCAAGTATTGAAGGTTGTGATACAAGCATTGTATAATGAAAGGTCGATGGCTTTATGTTGTGTTCTTAGCCTCCCATGCACGCTTGATGTAGTCTGGTTTAAATTGTTTTGAATTACTTTGTTAACATTCTCTTATAAAATATTTTCTAATAAAAGAAAAGGAAGGGGAAAATAAAGTTGTAAAGTTTGATAGTCCCAAAACTTTCCTGGGGTTTTATATTGGGTACTATAAAAATTGTTGTGTCTTGGATTTGAATTATTAGCAGAGAAAAGTTTTGGCAATTGATGGTGATGGCGATTTTCAATAGATATTATTGCATATGATAAAACAATAATCGTCTTTTTCCATTTCATTCTCCCACTTTTATCTCATTATATGCCCATTGCTTTCCCAAATACATTTAAAACATTCCATGTTCTATTATTATGAATTTCAATTTTTTGAAAAGAGAAAGGATTAATAACAAAAGAAAAGGCTAGTTGATGACTGGTGTTGGAAGTTTGGATATGGATACTTTTTATGTTACTTTTGCATTTGTTTGAACAATATTCGTTGGTCACTTCCCATCCATGCTACCATTTTTCGCTCATTATAAGCCCCTCATCTTCCCAATAACCCTACCACTCCATCTTCAAATGGCAATTGATTGTTGAGTTTTAAGGTGTTGATGGATGGATATCATGTGCTTCTGTGATGAATGATAGATCCAACCTTTTTCTTTTATTTAGGTAGAGTATTGATGCATGGATTGTTAAGATTTTTTCATAACATTTTGGAATATTGCTTCAGGATGAGTTTCTTTAGCAGAGACAACCATGGTAGAGGTGTTAATAGAGGCAGAGGAAATTGACAAAGAGGCCATAAAAGGCCACAGTTTTCGATACATTTTGGCGTTGATCCACAAGAGATGAATCAAATTTTCCAAGCTAGGTTTTTTAATCTAGTTGGCCAAGGAATTATACAGCCCATACATGAGAGGCCTCCTTACCAGCCACGTCAGAATGTCTCTGGTATCCATGTTCCCCCTCATGTGTCTATGCAGCCAAAACCACCTGTCAATGATGGTTGGAAAGAGATTGTTTATCATCTTGTGGCTCATCACCATGGTTGATCAACTAAGTCATTACCATTACCCCCCCCCCCTCCATCGCCAAAAAATCCAAATGCCCAAGTTGATCATGTTGTCTCACCCGTACGGTCTTCTCATGCAAGTAAAAGACTAAAAAATGATGTTCCCAAGCTGGAGATAGATAAAGGGAAAGGAGTGGCCACTCCCTCCAAGTCATCTAAATATTCCTCTGGATTTGTGTCCTCTCGTCTCCATCTCAAAGACGATTGTTCACACATCATCAGTGTAGTCCACCCACAAGGTTCCCATCAATTGAAGGCTATCGCACAAGATAAATCGAAAATGGGATCTAGAGAGGACATCAATGAAAAGAGGAAAAATGCCTCACACAACAAATATGGTTTTTAATCTTGATTAATGTTATTCTCTATTGAGGACAATCTTTTCATTTTGATAATGTTTTGGACAACAAATACATATTTAGACAGTGTTTTGGACAACATGGATATAATGTCGTTTTTGGATATAGTCATGTTATATTTTGTTGATATTAAAATATTCGATCATTAATATGAGAATGGGAGTTACAGGGAGGATGTTTGAATCAAATGTTTGGGGTTTTATACTTCATGTTTTGATGATTAATAAAAGAAATTGAAAATGGGAGTCACAAGGGGTCCCACCTATTAGTTATTATTTAATTAGACCCTCACCTATATACATTATTATTTATTTGTCTCAACTAATTAGTTAAGCTATTAAGATTAACAAAAGAAAGGTAGTTGAACTACCATAACTTATTGAGAAAGGATAAAAGCTCAATCAAATGAAGAGACAAAAGGGGCGCAAGAGAGAATAGAGGGAGAACTTCAACCATAAGGTTTGCTCTATACTTGTGAGATACTTTCATTTTTCATTCATTATGAGTTTACTAGAAGGCTTAACCATATTGATGACAACACGGTCTTATTGAAGGCAACAGGATTCAAAACTGAATAATATATTTCAACAACTTTTTTTTAAAGATGTATGATTTATCTTTGGCAATCTGTGTCTTCTTGTTTGTTTATGAATTAAATTTCATGACTGATAAAGAATATTTTGCAGAGTCAAGTGAAAGCATTTTGTGGCAAGTTGATCCAGATCTTTAGCTTCATTTTTATTTTGTTGTCAGAGTCTTTTGTATCGTGCCCATCAGAGGCTTCTAAATCTAACTTTGGTCCCTACCCTCGTGGGGGTTTGTAAAGAGAATTCAACTTTGTATATCAGAATGAAATCAATATAAAAATAAGACTTCTGATTTCAGTCTCACATATGTATTTTGATGAGTTGGTTCATATTTTACTTTTATCTCCATGTCCATACTCACGTAATTTTTGCTTAGTTTATTTCTTTGCACAGTTACATACAATACATAAAAAACCAACCTTGGTCCCTTGTACTTAAAACCTGTGGATTAAGTGATTGTTTCTTTTATTTTAAGGCTATAAACCCCGAGTAACATTCCCAACTATCTCGCCTTAGCTCAAGAAGATCTGAAAATGCTCGAGTAAGGTTCTTCATACCTTTTCCTCAACAGAGGGTTCTCCCAGAAGGAGGGAGAACACTATGATGATAACTTGTTCCAGTAACCAGATACACCTCTAGTTGAGCCATTATATCTCTTGCGGTATTCATGGGTTGGATTTTACATCAAATGGATGTAAATACTATTCTTCTCAACAAAGTAATTGAAGAAGAAGCATATGTAGAGAAACCTCAAGGTTTTGAGGTATACCAAAAAGAGACCCATGTATGCAGATAGAAGAATACCTTGTATGGATTCAAGCAACCTGGTGCAGAGCCTCTCATGTACAACATAAATGTGGTGAAAAATTCCTATGACAAAGGAAGTGTATCGAAATGGTTCTTCAGAATTCGGAGATGATGGATTGCAAATCCATGGAAAAATCACATGATGACAGATCTAAAGAATTTGAGAGACTCTGATCCAGTAGACCCGTCCTTGTACCAGTAATTAATTGGATCCTTGATGTATTCGATGAATACTAGGTTGAACATTTGCTTTACTGTAAACATGTTGAGCCAGTTCCACTTAGAACTTAGCCATGAAAATTGAATAATTGCAAAGCATGCCTTGAAATATCTTTGTGGGACATTTGAGTTATGATATACAACTACGTGGATTTATCAATTCAGATAGGGCATGGAGTGCAGATAACATAAGAAGTACTTCTTAGATATGTTTCAGTTTGAGCTTTTCCATGGTACCATGGGCTAGCAGGAAACATAAGTATGTTGCACTCAACACTACAGAACTAGAATATATTTTGCAGCTTGTGATGGTTGTACGGAAGCAGTGTGGCTTCGTAAGTCGGTTTATGGACTGTTTGATCAGGTGTTGGATCAATCGTGATATATTGTGATAACTAGAGAGGTGTAAATCTCTCAGAGAACCCACTGTTCCATGACAGGTCAAAGAACAATGAGATCAAGCATTATTTTTTGCGTGAAAAAAATCCAGAAGGGAGAAGTAGTTCTCTAGTATATCTCCACTAATGAGCAAATAACATATATTTTGGTAAATCCTCTGTCCAAGATGAAAACTTTGTGTACTTAAGGGACAAGATGGGACTCGTGGAGATGACTTCCTTATTGGAAATGGAAATGATTATTCCCTACGTGTGGAGGGAGAATTGATATGTTATTGATATATGGACAGTCATTTTCCAGTTTGGAAAATGGTCCATGCTGGGCAGTCACTTTCCAATCCAGAAAGTGGTCCAATATTTTTTATGGACAATCCTTTTCCAGTTCGGAAAATGGTCCAGAATGGATAGTCATTGTCCAAGAGGTTGTTGATGTACCATAGACAATTATTCCCCTTATGGTCAGTGTGGGGGAATGTTCTAGGATGGTCATTCTCCTTGGCAGTCACTCTGAGAAGTGGTCAAGAAGAATGGTCTGCCTCTCCAGGCAGTCATTCTTTCGAAGTTCACAGTTGTGAGCAGTTTCAAAGAATGGTATGATGTAGGAGGTTGGTGCAGGACAACCATTTACGTAGGAAATGATCCAAACAGTCATTCCCTAGGGCAGACTCATTCTCTCCATTTTGCACTTTGAATTGTGCCCGAAGAATGGCCCAGTTAGGTTGAATGGTCAAGGTTCAACAATTAGGGACAGTCATTCCCTAGGACAGACTCATTCTCTCCAGGTTGCACTGTGAATTGTGTTGAAAGAATGGACTAGTTAGGTTGAATGGTCCAGGTTCATAAATCAGGGACAATTATTCTTCTATGCTTGAGAAGAATAGTCCAGGCATCCCATGGATGATGTTTAACTTTCCAAGGGAAGATGCTCTTCTAGATATCACAGGTGTGAGTGGAAGACTGGCCCAAATGATTCAGTTTGTATCATGACATTGTTGATATCAGATGATATGATTGTTGTGGAGACTATATGTCTTTGGACAATAGTTGTATGCTATTGTGGTGGATGTGATCCACTGGTAGTGACTATGTGTCATTGGTTAGTAGTCGTGTGCTACTAGGAGTGGTTTTGTACCACTGGATAGTAGTCGTATACTACCATGAATAAAAACAGTTGTGTTTTATTGGATGACATTGTTTTGATTGCCATAAAGACTATCTAATTGGATAGTGATTTTGGTGCTCGTGATTTGATCTATGTGATCATGAGATAGCTTGTGTGGCTATGATGATGCTATCGATTGAATGGTTTGTTTGTGCTCAAGACCATTTCCTTTAATACCTCCCTAGCTAGGAGGGAGTGTTGATATTAAGGTAGCTGCGGGAGGTATTAACCTCTACGTGTAATTTTTTACGAGTTTAGAATATTATGGGAAGCAAGAGAAACCCCAAAAGGTAAGGAAATAACCTTAGAAGACAAGTTGACTCAAGATAATAATTTATATTAAATTATTATCCTCCAGAAGTAGAAGTCATCCCAATTAGGTCACCTAGAGGACTATAAATAAGAGGGTGTTAGAGCTCATTTGACACGCTCACTCTCACAACTACACAAGGACAAGTGGTGTGTATGATTGGAGGATAGTTGCAGTTGTTTCAGTGGTGACTTGGTCTTTGTTTATGGTTGGACTTTTTTCCTGGTTATGGTTTGGAATTTCTGCTTGGTACGCTAGCTTTGGAGAGAGATACGCTACCTTGGTTGGCTACTAGTTCTAGGGTTTGCTTCCATAATTATTTTTTCTGTCAAGGTTAAGGTGCTCGGGGGTGGCCTTTGTGCCTATGATTGGGTGACAATATTTCTATATTGTCTACGGTGAAACGAGCACACCTATTATTCTAACAACTTCCACATGGAAGATTGTAAACCAACCCCTTCTCCCTTCCAGTATGGAGTCAAGCTTGATGCCACCTGTACTTCTCCCAAAGTTGATGCCACTTTGTACCATCTATTAGTTGGTAGCCTCTTATACTTGAATCATACTTGTCCTGGTATTTCTTTTGTTGTTGGTCTTATTTCCCGATATATGAAAACACCCCATGAAAGCCATTGGAAAGCAACTAAAATGATACTTCGGTATGTCCAGGGTACAGTTCAGTTCGAGATACATTACAGTTTATGGGGGACTCCTTTATTGGTTGGTTTCACTGATTCAGATTGGGTCGACGACCTTGATGATCGAAAGTCTACTACAAGTTATGTTTTCAACCTTGGTTTTGGACCTGTCACTTGGTCCTGTAAGAAACAACATGCTATTGCACTTTCTTTAGTAGAGGCAGAGTACCGAGCAATGGTAAATGCAATTCAGGAAGCCTTGTGGCTTCGACAGATCCTTTCAGAGTTTGGATTCTAGCAACAACATTCGACTAGACTTTGGTGTGACAATCAGAGTGCCATCATTCTCACCAAAGACCCAGTTCAACATCAACACATCGAGCTACCCATGCACTTCATTAGAAAGCTCATTCATTATCGAGTTATTGAAGTGCTCCTTTTCCCTACAAAAGATCAAGTTGCAGACATTTTCACAAAGTCTCTTACAGAAGCGAATTTTTCCAAACTTCGATCTATGTTAGGAGTTTAGGAAGTTGTCATTAAGGGGGGATAGGCTCTAATACCTCCGTCCTTCTCCTATTGTGTTACTTTTGTAAATCCTTCAATCCTATCCCAAGTTGTTCTTAAGGGGGGATGTTAGGATATTTAGACACTTAGGAGTTAGTTAAGATCTACTTGGTCTAATGTGTCGTTAGGTAAAAGTGTGTTTCTTTAGTATGCATTAGTATGCATTTGTAGTTAGAAAATCTGACGGTCACGATATGTTCCCAACATAGAGTGATATGATGGTTCATATTCTCCTCAATCTTAACGGCTACATTGAACCATGGATTAACACCCGATTGGTTCATGATCTCTATTTAAAGAGCATGGTGGGTCATTTGTTGATGATCAATTGTGAGAAACTCTCTCGTAAAATCTCTCTGTAACATTTTTCTTTTGCATTAATAAACTGCTCCAAGTGCCCACATTGGCTAGGGTTGTGGATGTTTCCCCGTAGGGGTTTTACCACGTCAAAACATCGGTGTGTTGATCTTTGATTTGGTTGTGTGAGTGGTTACTAAAGGTGTTCGTCCTATGTTGGAATACTTGTGTTGTCGAACAAAAGGTTAAAGGGTTTCCAAGTTGAAGTTTGGGGGGAAGGGCTTCTTTACGATGATTTTTACCAATATAGTTAATATAGAAGCAAATTTTGAAAAGGGGCCATACTTCTACAACTTGTCAGACCTTCATATGTGATATTGGACTGAGTGATTTTAGTCATAACAAGAAGACTTCTCCCTTTCCCTGGTTTGGATACAAATCTATTCTCCACTGCAAGAATTTTGGGAAAAGGAAACCTCATTTGGAATTGGCAATGCCTTAGGGGACTATGTTAAAATTGTAGAAGTCACGAGATTCAAAGGTAAATATATAACTTATGCTCATGTTTGTGTTTATATAAATGCCTCTAAAGTCCCCCAAAAATCCATTAAGATGGCATACACATAAGAAATATGGGAATGGTACCTATATTACAAACATGTTCCTTTTAATTGTAGGAAGTGCCATTAGTATGGCCATCTATTTAGAGATTGTCCCCTAAATAAAGATTTGGTCTAGGGTTCAGAAAAACTAGGGAAGTACAAGCATGGTATTATCCAAGTCCAAGGGAGATGAAAAATCATCAAGAAAATTATAAGGCCAATAGCCTAGAAATAATCAAAGGCGTTCAATCAATATCCTTGCAAATGAACAACAATGACAAAGAGGGCAAGAGAAAACAATCAACCCATGTTGAGGAGAACTAGGCCAACAAGACTCATGCAAATCACTCAACATAGGATACACACGAATCAACTAAAGAGAAGGTATCGTGTATAAATAAATTCACAAAAAAAGAGATGGCATAACTTAAGAGAAGAAAGATAGAGAAAGTGATTGTCAAAGGTAAAGAAGAAATGAAAGGGAAAGAAGTCGTGTAGGAGTAGAATGGGGAAAACACACAAGAAGAAACAACTATATAAAATAATTTGAAGATGAGGAGATGGAGGAGATAGATAGAATGCAATTGAAATATGAGCATGCTAAGGAGAGGTTCAATGAAAGTGCAAAGAAAGAATTAATAAAATCCATAGAGAGATGAGATAAGATGGAGTGGAGAGAGCAAATAGTAGAGGAGGAAAAATGGATGGCAACATGTTTTAGGCATCAAAACCAACAACTTGAAGCACAAAAAGGACTTGTTGACAATAATAGAAAGAAGGCTAATGCCATAAAGATCCAAGAGGAATAGGGCAATTTGTTAAATGTTAGTAGGGTTAAGACTATAGACATATTGTTCTATCCCTCCCCCAAATAAGGTTAAATGAAAGTACTCTCATGTAATATCCAAGGGCTTGATTTCAAAGGTAAACATAAAATTATGAAAGAAAAAATTGTGGCAGAAAATATGACCATAGTCTTCTTTCAAGAAACCAAGTGCACACAAGGAACTCTTAAATGGATACTTAAAATATTAATAAAAATTGGGAGGTAGTTCCTTTGGAATCAAGATGATTTTCAAGAGGTTTGGCCATCATTTGGTATCCATAATAGATTTTGTTACAAGATTTCAATGCACCCATATGGTGGTTGGTAGCCTCATGTCAAGAGATGGGTTCTAGAAAAAGATGAACCATTACAAATGTTTATGGGCCCACCTCTCCTATGCTAGAGGAATCTTTTCTAAATAGTCTAATCTCTCTTGTTGCTTCAAACTGATATCCTCTCTAGATTGTTGGAGGATATTTCAATCTTATTAGGTCTTTGGCAAATAAAAAAGGAGGATTATGTTAACAATCCCAGTCTTTTGATATTTTTAACTCTTTATAGATCAAAACTCGATTTAGACATTCCCCCTATCTTATGCTTCTTTACTTGGAACAATAGGCAAGGTGGCAGATATATGTAGGAGAGAGCTTAGATATATTTTTCTCTCATATGGTTTTATGGGTAGTTAATATGAGGCCAAAACTTAGGGTCTTCTAGGAGAAAGTTCAAATCATTGGCCAATTTTTCTTTCAGGAAAGGCATTGGTTAAGCCTAAAAATACATCCTTCAAGTTTGAAAGAGTGTAGCTCACCCACATAGGCTTCAAGAAACAAGTGGGTAAGTGGTGGAAAGGAATCTCAACTACATGTGCATCCCTAATGTTTAAATTTCAACAAAATGTAAAGGCCATAAAAAGGTGAAACTCAAGGAGTGGAATAAGGACACACTTGGAAATAATTCGGAGAGAAAGAAAGCCCTAGACTTCAATATGAAATGGGTTTAGGAGAGTATATTTCATCAATGAATGACAGAGGACCTACAAAGGGTGAAATGACACCCAAGTCAAGAAATTGAATTACAAGGACAACAAGAAAAAATTTAATGGCATAAAAAATCGAGGGTAAAATGGCTCAACGAAGGTGACAAGAACATTGACTTTTCTCATAACCACCATACAACATAGAAATCACAATAGATACTTTATCCCAGGGGATGTCCCTTGAAGGATTAGGAGGAGATAAGTTGATGATTAATTCATTTTTTATTAATCTCTTAAAAAATCCTCCCCCCCCCATGGATAAACAAGAAGTAATAAGTAAAATTATTTGATATACTCTCTCTGATGTGATTCACTCTAATATAGGATGCCTTGTTATGATGCATGCCAATGTTGAATACCTTTCCTTTGATATGGTTCATCGTAGGTATGCACATATTGGATGCCTTTCCATGATGTGCACTAGTGTTAGATACGTTTCCTTTTGTATGGTTCATGATATGTATGTGCATATTGGATGCCTTGGTATAATGCATGCCGGTGTTGGATTCCTTTCCTTTGATATGGTTCATGATATGTATGCACATATTGGATGCCTTGTTATGATGTGTGTCATTATTGGATTCCTTTCCTTTGATATGGTTCATGATATGTATGCACATATTGGATGCCTTGTTATGTTGTGTGTCGATGTTGGATAATTTTCCTTTGATATGGTTCATGATGTGTATGAACATGTTGGATGTGTTGTTGTGATGTCTATGTGCTTCAAATACCCTTCCATTTAATGTGATGTGCATTATGATTTATGATAAATGCATGACTTGTTCTAATGTATACATGTATAGGATGTCTTACCACTATCACATTCCATTTTATAGTGGGTTTGATTATGAGATAATGTTACATGTGCATTGATATATTGGATGGACTAACGTGTTATGGGTGGAGATATGGGTGTACAGTGTGGGAAATGCACTCAAGGGAAGGGCTCATGTCTCGATGAGGATGACTATCTGATCCTAGTGCCTACGAATCTTAGGAAATGGGTAAATACTTGTGAGAATGACCTCCAAAGTTAACTTGGGTAAATGGGTAGAAGGTTCTTACTCTGGTCCTATTATGTTTTTTGATCTCTCAATTATTGTTAATATTTTTCTTGTGCCTAACATAATTATGGAAAAAAAAATGTATTTTCATCTCCTTTTGCCAACCAAATGGCCCTAGTTTTCAACCTCCACTCTATCTCTTTTTGTTCCAAAAACTTATTTTTCACTTCTTCTAACCTTTTATTCCTTAATAAAAATACCCACTAGATTTTCGTCAAAGCAAGATTTAATAGACTCCTTCATTTCCTTCAATTCTTTATTGTCATTTTATGTTTTTTTCTTTGCCTACTTTGCCACTAATTTTTTCACATTTTTTAAATTCTCTGCAAATTGGAACATTGTTGATTTTATTGTACATAAGCCATCATTTTTCCAACTTTCAATTACTATATTTTTGAATAACCACATAAAATTAAACTTAAATGGCCCTAGCGGTTTATGATCATCTTTTACCATTTGAAGCAGGATAGGTAAATAATCCAACAAGCCTCTCTCCCTTATCCATGACTTCATTCTCCCCACTTTCTCCATGATTTTCCCCACCACTATGCATCTATCTAATCTTTTCTATACACCCTCCTCATTTCTATAGTTTATCTAGGTTAGAGCCAGTTTTACTGGTTTTACATAACATAGCCCCATATATTCAAACATTTGTACAGAGTAATTCACTAAAGGGTAGCCCCATATCTTTTGATTTTAATGTAAGATTCAAGTCACCGCATATTATAACATTTTCTTCTTCCAATTCATTCATTCCTTTGAACTTGTCACAAAAAGATTTCCTTTCCCCATAAGGACCATACATATTAATAATTGAGAATACCTTTTCCATCTCTTTTGATTTTAGGATTGTTTAAACACTTGCATATAGACATGAATTTTAAAGTTCCATAGTTTACATTTATCTCTATTCTTCTAACATAGTCCAAAGAGTAGAAGAACCATTCTTTAAAACAAAAGAAATAATTGCATGTCTTAGACCTTTTAGACAATTGTTCCCATATAATTACTACATCTGAATTGTACTTGGTAAAAAGTCTCTTTAGGGCTATCTGGTTTTTGGCACACCCTACCCCTCTCGCATTCAAAGAAAGGATAATCCTTGGTTAACCCTTTCTAAGGCTCTCCTTGCTCTAAGGGCCCCAATAATTATCATACATTTTCCTCATTTCATATATGTCTATGCTTTTTTATTTTCCAAAAATAGATAAGACTTTCTCCCTACCGAGGAGAGATTGTTTGGATCAATGGCTAGACCTCCCACTACTCCAGAATCCTCGCTTTGAGTCAATTTATTTTTGGGCCTAAGCTTGTGTATGTGAGATTTATTTCCATTAATTCCCTGGGATATTTCCTCTTGTCTTAGATCATTTTGAGATGAAACCCCCTCCCACTTATTATTTCCACACTTGGACCGAAACCCACCCATTGGACTTGGGTTTTCTGCTTCAATAATTAGGGGATTTTGAAACTATTATTTATGATCCCCCCCAAAATTCATTTCTAGAGCCCGACTCGAAGGAGGAGAAATTCCTATTTCTATATTTTCAATATTTCCTACTTTTGAAATGGAACTACTTTCATTGGGGTGAAGGATTTCTTGTTCACATTTTTCTGAACTTGTTGATGGAAAGGTTGGAAGCTCTAACTCACTCCTCCAATCTACAAACTTTGTTGTTAGCATACAACCTTGAGTCTTCCGAATATTTTAAAGATTCCAAAGCTACTTATCTCGACTTTGAGATTCTGCAACTCAATATCCCTTTCGACTTTGGGCTATAATTTTTTTTGAACTTGGATTTTCTATCTCCTTTCAAATCCATTTTTAATCAAATTTTTCACAATCCCTCCACTTGTGACCAATAACATGACATTTTAAGCACTTGAAAGGTACTTTCTAGTAATCTAAGATTTATGTGTAGCTTTCATTGCTCCATTTAATTTCAAGTTCTTCTAATAATCCCTACCTTAATTCCATTTCCACCAAAATTTTAATGACTTTCCCATCTCTCTCCAAGTGATAGTTTGCCTCTAACTCGATGGAGTTTCCTAAGTTGTTTCTCACTACCTTTGGTACTTCTTTATATAATTCCATAGGAAATTTGGGTAATTTAACCCATATTAGCTAAATATAGAAGGGCTCTTTTCTTGGATCATATCCTAGTTGTCATTACTTCGATACTAGGATTGAAGACCCCCAAAACCACCTCCTTGGTAGAACTATCTTCACATCATCTTCCTCATTAAATTTAAATGTTAATCAAACTGTTAATAGAATATGAAACTTCAAATGTCACCTATAATCCTTGACCAAGCCCTCTCCATCTAGATAGTCAAAGAGTCCTCTGCTACCTTCTTCCCTATAGACTTTCCCATCAAAACTATGCCCATTAGAATCATAATGTCTTCCAATCCAATGTATTTTCCCAAAACAAAATTTACCTTAAATATTTCCTCAACCATATATATTTCCTTATTCTTTTTTATTTCTATTGTACTCGATGAAGACAACATGAATTTACCTCGCCTTGCATCCTCTCTTCCTCTTATTGATTTCGTGAAGGATGAAGAACCAAAACCCTTCCCTTGACTTTGGCCCAAGATTTCAAAGTTTTATTTACAATTTGTATGTTTAGATATGATTGTTGGATTGCCTTTAAATTTGCATGCCTCTCCTCTTGCCAAAGAAATGGTTTTCTTCCCTCAAGGCATGCACTATCATGCTTAGATTCATCACCTTGTCTTCTAATCTCTTGATGGGTGTTAAACTTTTTCCAGTGCCACTCCTCTTTTTTTCTTGTCCATAATTAAATCCCTATTCCTTAC
>ML792709.1:33089-45445 GCA_009831015.1 Picea engelmannii | reverse complement strand
CCTAATGCCACAAGTTAGTGCATCACCATAGGTTAGTTCCTCCCCACATGCTGTGGGTGCCATCCATATTTCGATCATTGCATCTCTGGAACTAAATATATACCTTAACAATTTTTCCTCTCCTTCATCTATACAATTAAGTAATTCTTCATCCTTCATATTTGGTTGACTTAGGGCCCCCTCACAAGTAATTAGGGTTTCCTCGTGAATCAATCAAGCTTTCCTCATCGTGGTTGTTGCAACATGGAATATTATAATGAATAAATACAAGGTTGTTCCAATGCTTTTGCGTTCTTTAATTATGTCTTTTATAATGAATTTTCTCAAACATATTCCAATTGTGGTTACAACTATAAGTAGTACAAATCTCTTAACATTCAAATGGAAAATCTCCCAAGTTCAAGTGTATCACAATAAAAAAAAAAAATCATGAAATACCTTGAAAGTCACTAGTCGAGGTTCACGATGATAAAAAATTAATAGCATGATAAAAGGAAAAACATCGAGGGTACCTAACAATACAATTTCTCTCTTAAACAATACTAGAAAAGGAAAACTATTTGGATGGATTTTTGTAATCTTGCAATTAACTAATAACAAGATTTAGATTGCTTCATTGGGAAAAACACCTTTAAATGCACATCAAAAGGCCTCTAATAACATCTCCATCCTCGTGAAATTTATCATTATCGTAAAAGTATGTTGAGTTTAAAAAGTAACCAACAACATGCAAGGAGGAATGCAATTGTGTATCATATTAACCATCAATAATTTCCCAAATAGACATTTATTTGGCGTCTTCATCCTCATAGATTCTCTAAATCTATTTCCTCGCATATATAAACCATTGCATGAACTTTGTCACCATCAACCATCTTGAATGCAGAAACATTCAATTTTGAAATTATAGTTAAACATAATTTATAAAAAAATAGATTTGGAAGTGAGTGAAATTAAATTGATATTAATTAAAATATAAAATAAACATTTGAAAATTTAAAACATGTGAACATTTTTACAAGAGAAATTATCACAAAAGCAATATCTTTGACATTGTCCCAGAAAATTTCATTAAACATAAGAACATTAATCTCCATCCACTTAGAACCTTTTTTTTTTTCCATGAAAATTTTTTTCTCGATATTATATAGAGTATAATGATCTTTTACATGACTGTAAAAGATCTTTTATCCACTTAGAACCTACAAGCATCCTCTAATCTTCTGAGAAATTATAAATTATAAAAAGATAAAAGTTCATTGTAAATCTAGTGAAGAGCAATTGTTGTAAAAGGAATATCTTTGACATTGTCCCATAAAATATCATTAAACATAAGAACATTAATCTCCATGCCCTCCACAATTATGTGATATTTTGATTTTATCCACTTAGAGCCTACAAACATCCTCTTTAAATTAATTTTCCGAGAAATAATAGATTACAAGGAGATAAAAGTTCAATGTAAATCTAGTGATTGTATGATAAACAAACTCACTGCCCTCCGTGCATGTTTTCGTGATGTCAAGGAAATTAGTGTCATTGTAAATGTATTTAGTTATTGTTTTAGTTTTATCCATAATTTGTTTTATTTAAGTAATTTTTTCAATGTTATTTAACATTAAATATATTCAATGTGCGATATAAGAAGTCCAAAATATATAGTGGTATTTGTTTATAAAATTTATATCATTAACGAGGATAGCTTGCCTTTGAGCATGAGTGAGAAGCTTGTCTAAGAGCATGCTAGTGATGATAGCTTGTCTTCGAGTGTTCGTGAGAAACTTGGCCATCCTTGCTCACTTTCATTAACATTCGAATAAGAAGGCAAATCTTCAACTTGAAATTGATGGATGATAATAACCCAACTTTTCTAACCCAAAAGATGGAGAAACAGATGTAGGTATGTGTTATGCAAGCTACACCATGCTTCCAATGGGTTTAGCCAACTGGTCTATTTCATTGAAGGAATGGGATAATCACTTGTGAAAGTGAGAATTCCTCTATAAATGATACATTATTTGCACCTTGATAATGTGTGAACAAGCTATAGGGCTAACCTTCATCTTTCAATAGAGATGAAACCTTGTTGCTTTGATCCCGCAACGCAGGTGAGCTAAACCTAGATTTCCATTATATCACCTTCACAAGTCTGAATTCAAAGGGGGCATTCCTCTTACCCTTCTGCCCTCACATGTATGGATAGGGAAGCAAGCCATATTTAACTTGCATGTTTCTTGCAACTCAAAAAAGGAAGAGGAAGTGACCAATTGATTGGTTTTTCATCCATGTTATTAACAACATGAATGAACAAAAAAAATAAAAAAATTATAACATGTTATTAACAACATTAAACATTCATGTAAACTTGTCCCATCCTCTTCTTCCCAAATTTTGTCATAATTGGCCCCATAACATGGATGAAAAATAAAAAATAAAATAAAATAAAAAAATATTATAACATGTTATTAACAACATTAAACATTCATGTAAACTTGTCCCATCCTTCTTAGCTATCGTCGGCCTCCTCGCGAAGACTACGAGAAATGACTACCAACTATTGGGAGTGACCCTATGGCGATGCCCTTCCCGGACAGAAAAATATATTGACTTGAAATATGCGTAGATATAAATGGTCTCCAAGAGAGATTTAATATTGTAGAAAAAAATCACAAAATCTCCCAAAACAATAAAATAACACCTTATATTTCATGATTCTTAAAAACCACTAAGAAACTTGGATTCTTAAGAAAACTATGACAAGGGTGTATTATAATAACTCTATACAAGTGATGTCTTTTTTGCATTTATGAGAAGGACAAGAAAATCTTAAAAACAACCAAGAAACTTGGATTCTACATAGGGTTGTGACGAGGGTGTATTATAAAAACTTTGAAATTTGAATTCTACCCAGGATTGTGATAAGGATGTATCATAAGAATTTTAGGGTTGTGACGAGGGTGTATTATAAAAACTTTGAAATTTGAATTCTACCCAGGATTGTGATAAGGATGTATCATAAGAATTTTATGAAAGTGATGATATTTTTATTATGTAATTGATATTATTTTTTATTTTATTTTTTTTAATTTAACTTATTAGAAATAAATATTGTTGAAGAGACTTCCACAGAGGTGATAACAACATTTAATTTTTATTTACTTAATAAATTTCTTTTAATAAGAATAATTTTTGATAAGTAGAAAGGATATCCCTAGCTGGATACCATTTTAAGAGGGTTTTCGTAATTATATATTGTGGTATTCCCATGAGTGTGCAATCTCATTGGGTCATTCTTAATAGCCAATACTCGATGCCAAGAGTTGTTGCACTCAATAGGAGTCGTTCTCGATAGTCGATAACTGATAGTCAATCCAGGAGTCATGGTTGAGCTAGTTGATGCCAGGAGTCGATCACTCGATGCCAGGATGCCACTTGGAGGAGTGGACCCGTTGGAGCACATAGCTTATGAGGAGAGTCGGAGTCCATGGATGGCAGTAGGGAGGAGTGTTGGACCCTAGAGGAGGAGCGCCCTTGCATTGGAGCCTTTATTGTGTACGACATCACCTTGGAGCTTGACATGTGTACCATTGGAGTGGAGCGCTTCACATGTGTGGACCTACTTATGTCTTATAGGTTGCTTGTAGTGGACTAGGTCCACTTGTGTTGTAGACCTCCATTCACCTCTCATATAAATAGAGGAAGGAGAGTCATTATCATCATCATGTTTTGCGATCTTCTTCATATCATATCTTGGGGTTAGAGATGTGAGAAGAGGAGTGCTCGTCTCTCTCTCTCTTGTCTTGAGGCGCTAGGGTTTCTTGGAGCACTTGGAGCATCTTGAATAACCCTTAGAGACATTGGAGCTAGGGTTTTGTGGATTAAACCCTAGATTGTACTTGTTGAGAGTCAAAGTAGCACCAGTAATTGCACAACTAATTCTTCCCTGCTAGCTAGGAAACACTGCTTAGTTCGGCCTCCACAGAATAATCCTAGTGTTACCTCTCACCTTACCGTCCAACTTAATTCCAATGAGCCCGGGCCCCGCGGAACATGCCCCATAGGGAATGGCTCTAAGTGGGCTTTGTTCTAGATAATAAATAGGAGCATGAACTAACAAAATTGGAATAGTGATGTGGGTGGTGCTATTATTGCTTCTAGTTCTCAATATGGAAAGTCTAAGTGGAGATTTGATCTACACCGAGGCCATAATAAAGATGTTAGTTATGATGAGGCACCAATTACATGAGAGACCACATTTAAGGTAGCACCAATTTAAGCAGTTTACCACCTAGTAGACTCTACATTTGAACAAGGAGGAGAATCTCTCCCACTACCTGCTACACTCGAATATGAAAGTTGAAATGTAACTTGACATGCTAAGAAGAAATTCCTTATAATTCTCTTAAATATTAATGATATCTTTAATAATGTACCTATATACAACCATTTATCAAAACCTTTAAAAACCAAATTAAAATAAATTATAAAAACAAATATATTGTTGAAGAGACTACAACATTGTTGGAGGTGATAATAACACTTAATTTTTATTTACTTAAAAAATTATTTTAATAAGGAGAACTTTTATAAATAAAAAGAGATTTGAACCTTATAATTATCTTAATAGAATATATTTAATAATGTACCTAAATACAACCATTTATCAAAACCGTTACAAAACAAGTTAAGATAAGTGACCAACACAAATGTTTGAAAGGATTCCAACTTGAACTATATTCAAGGAAAAGAGAATGGTGATTATAAATATTATTTTTACTCTTTGATCAAAGTGCCATCTCATCCAAACTATCATATACATCTTAAGCACCATTATGCCTACAAGCTTCTCCATAGAATGGAAGGCAAGACAAATTTGAACTTCCCATAAATTGAATGAAAGGCCAATCAAATTTGAACTTTCCATGAATAGAATGGAAGGTTAAAATTTAAATTTCTCACAAATTCTTTATTATTATTATTTTTAAAATTCTTTATTTTTATTGTTTTTAATAAAATTTGTAGAAAAAATTATTTAAAAAAAGTATGCGATAAAGTTATAAATACAGTCTTTACATAGTTCAAAGAAGGTATGTGAAATTTCAAAATCAGGTTGAAGCATAGTACTATCTATCATATTGCTAACTAGAGTCTCTGAGTTTGATTCAAAATTGCTAAGTAGTCTGACATATGATCTATATAAAATACCAAGTACCAAAAAGCTAAAACAGAGCATCCAAACTAGCATTTGTTGGGTGGGACTCATCATGCGCTTCTCTTGAAGCGTCTGGTGGAAAATTTAAATTTGATATATGCCTGAGTGGAGTTGGAGATGAAACGACATCAAAGATAGCCGAGCTTGAAGCTAACCTAATTGGAGAAACTGACCTGGAACACAGCTCCACAACCTCCAGGCGAATTGCATCCACTTCACCCCTTAATTGTTGGATTCCCTGTCATTGCTCAACAAGTAGCTCCATTGTAGTTTGCCAATGGGAAGAGGCATTCTGAAGACTAATTTGGAAAAAAAACTAAGTTTTCCAGGGCCTCGTGCTCTTTCTCCTGGAGCTCACGTCTCCATCTTGCAACACTTGATCTCCTATTTGTCATTCTGCCAACTAAACCGCCTTCCAACTACACTTTTGGTGAGAACAATATCCACAAATGGCCTACTGGAGAAAGAATGTTGGGCTCTACTTGTAATGTTGCTTCCAATTCACTACCACCCAAAATCACAATGAACACCTCCTTCATAAGATCCGTTGTATCATCTTGGCTTCGTGTGTTGGGTCGCCACCCTCGATGGTGGAGTAGTTTCAACCTCCCTTGTCACCAACCAGAATGAACTTCAAGCATGCGATAAGACCAGTGCTAAGTGAGACCATCATTGTGAGGAGTGGATGAAATAATCCCGAGAAATAGTGACGCCAAAGGGGTACGACGGCGTACCAAAGCCATAAATGCAACCTTTGCAACCACCTTTGAATATGACCAAGAGAGAGCGGTCGTAAAGGATCAATTGTGTGAATTAACAACTGAGGTCGTCAGTGCATGGGCTAAATGAATATTATTTCCACTTGTCGACGTCCCAATCCAAAACGTGCTCCTATCTCCTTTGCCATGCGTCATCCCCAACCTCAACCTTGGGCAATAACCTAAATGCTAGTTATAATATATGTCGAAGTTAGCATATGGGCTCCCTTTATGACTCAAATAGTCAAACTTCCTTCCCATCGTGACCATAATTAAGGGATATAGTGGTGAGTTGCATGACCGTCGATTCGTAATGTGCCCGAAGAGTCTCGTGTGACCAGGTTAGCGAGAGAATCAGCCCTGACATTGTTAATTCTAAGTACATGAAAACATTGAAGACATTGAAAAGCCTCTGACTCCTCAAGTGCTCTCACTATGATGCTTTTGAGCTTCATATCCTATGGGGGGGATATTTTCCTGATTTGGTTGAGGATGACCCCTGGATCTCTTATGATAGAAATATCTTAAATTCCCAATCTCTTTGTTAATCTTAGACCTTTAAAAAGTGTGCATGTTTCTGCTTGATTGTTGGAATCTATGCTCAAACTCCAAGAGAAGGTTGTTCTGATTTGTCCCCCTGGGGAAAAGATAACCCCACCTACCCCTGCCACTCGTGTCCCATAAATTCTTTTTTTTTTAAGTAAGAATCTATATATTACCTCTCAGATACATAAATTACAATATCAGATGTCATACCAAAGTTCTATTTGGTTTGAATTGCCCCGTGGGGAAACCAATTCAGTCGATCTATCAAAATTAAAGATAAAAAAAAATTAAACTGTATGGTCTGAATCACCTAGTAGGGAAATCGATTCAGCCGAGTCTATCATAAAAATTGAACCACCAAAATAAACTATATCTAGAAAATCAAACTGGAATGACTATGCAAGGCGCCATATAAGGCACGAGAGTGATCTTCAGGATTCAAAATTAATTGACAAAACCGATCATAAGAGTTGACACATGTGCTCATGCAGTCGCTCATGCAGGTTGGTGGTTGTTCATTGGCACATCGCTCGTTGTCGCCACCTATAGACCAAGCAAGGATCGCTGCAGAATTTTGGAGGGCATGGGTTTCTAGACCTAGAGAGTGTAGCGAGCTAAGCAAGGTTGTGAGCATAGATTCAATTATGTCCCCTCGCCTGTCCATGTTTTCCAAACGAAAGTGAAATTTGTCCACATCCTTTCTAACTGCAAATACTAGGTCATGTAATATCTCCCATGAAGCGAGAATCTGTGAACATGAAGCACAGTCTGAGCATAAATGGGGTTGGTCAGGGAGCTCCTCCAAGGATGCGGGGGGCTTCACCAAAGGGACAGGGACGAGGGGAGAGGGTGGTGGCAAGGGGGATGAAAGATCAGGTGGAGGTATCAGAGGGACCATGGCGGTTTGAGAAGAAGAAGCCAAATCCTGGATTGGGTCGGAGGCAAAACCCAAAGAACTACCGTGAAGGTCAAACCATTCCACACGACATGCCCATGATGAAGACGGTGGAGGAAGGATGCTCGGACTAGGGGAAGACAAGGATGAGGAGGAGGTCAAATATCTTGGTGGCTGAGGCAAAATAGGAAGGATCCGATTAGCCATACGCTCGTGGTTCTAATACCAGACTGGGCCTCGTTTTGGTCTCCCTCGAAGGCAAGGCATAACCAACAGGAGTGAAGAGGAAGGTAGTGCAACACGAGCTGGTAAGGCAGAGAAATCCAACGAGGAGCAGAGAGCCACTAGATGAGTCGGAGTTGAAAGCCAGAGGGCTGCTCGACGAGAAGTAGGGAAGCATTATGGTCTAGTCAAGGAGTGGAAGCATGACAAAATAGCCAAAGTAGAAGGCCGCACAAGCGCAGAGGTGACAGACAAAGTATTTCATCCATCGCTCGGACAAAAACGCAGAGAGTGTCACGTCAGAGCATCGAGTCCAATGCTCGGAGGAGTGAATGTTGCATTCATTCATCGAGGGGGGAATAAATGCAGAGGGGCGCAATAGGTGCATGTCACATGGCCGACACAGACCTAGAAGGCGCCACTCTCTCCCTTTAACACGTGGAGCCTGTTGACACCCCATCCGATGGGTTGTCTATGTTGATTGCCAAAGCAATGAAGTCCTGGTGGATCGGATGTTCCGTGTGGGTAAAGGATGTATATAGAAGATCTGGTTCGTCTTGAGCCACCCCTATATTTGCTAATTTGTATGCTATCTAGTTCGCACGCCTTCGAATACTAGGTGAGGCTGAATCAGAGGTGCCAGTATGGCGAAATTTTGTCGGGGTCCACCCCATTAAGAATTCTCACAAAGAGGCTAAGAATGATTTGGGAGTCCCCTTCGACAATCAGTTGATGGTAACCATGTTCATGTGCGAGTTGCAAACCTTTCATAAGACCCCAGAGCTTTGCAACATTATTAGAATTATGCCCAATTCTACCGGTAGAGATGAGAGTGATGATTCCCTGGTTGTTTTGGAAGACCACTCCAAAGCCAGCAACACTTGGATTACCTTTGGACGCTCCATCAAAATTTAGCTTGGTAAAGCCTAGAGGAGGAGGATACCAATGGGAATGACTACCATTGGCATGGGATCACTGAAGGACCCTGAAAGGAGAGGGGTTGAAGTTAATATTCCAACTGTCAAGGATAGGATTTTCCTGAGGAGAACATATTAAGTCATTCTCTTTCCAATGTTGCAGATGGATGGTTTCTCTGATGTTGTCTTGAATTCGTTTCCAGACTACTTTCCAATCAAGTTGTGTGGATTAAAAAATGTGTTTGTTCTGTTCTTTCCAGAGCTACCAGAGAATGAAACTAGGCAAGAGTTGTCAAATGCGGTTGAGGATGGGAGAGTGAAATGTTGTGTCTCGCCATCCTTCTATGGTGTCTTTGAGGCCTTCTCGATTGTGAAATGTAGTGCACATAACTATTGCACTTTGGTCCCATATTTGAGAATTGTAGGAACAGAGGTTGAGTAGATGATTATGAATTTCGACTTCCCCCAAGCAAAGCAGGCAGATGGAAGGAACTATAAAGCCTCGCTTTAGACGGTTATCCCAGGTAAGGATGCTTTTGTGTGCGACGAGCCAAATAAAAATTATAGTTTTGGGCCAATGCTTTCCAACCATATTTTCGTCCGGACTTGCTCTTGTGGGATAAAATGGAAGGTTCCCTTAAGAGTATAAGCTTCTTGGATAGTGAAGGTGCCCCGCGAGGTGTGCCCCCATCTTAAAATGTCTTCTCCTTGAATTATTTGGATTTTTTTGGAGTTGGTCACCACGTACCAGGGTTGAAGATCCACGTGCTCTAGAATATGGAGGTTTGTCCTTGAGGATTTCCATAGATGTCAAGTGGCACTAGGGGGGTCCTCTTGCTAGTAGTTAGCAATGATTGTCAGGCTCACCTGACTTGTGGGGGCAAGGAAATTTTCGACAAGGGGTTCGTGCACCAGAGAAGGCAATTGTTGCTAAGAGTCATGCCAAAAATAAGTTGTCCCACCATTTCGCACTTCCCAAAAAGCATGATCGACAATCAAGGAGTTGCTTTACTTAGCGACATTCCAAATCAAGGAGCCATGAGTGTGCTCGTTCTATCTGATTAGATTCTTTTCTGCAAGGTGTGGGGCATATTTATGTTGCCAAAGACGGGCCCAAAGATCAGTGGGGCGCTTAAGCCAATGCCACCAAACTTTGGCACTGAGGACCTTGTTGAGAGTGGTAGGGTCTCGCAGCCCGAGACCGCCCCTCAGTTTTGGTTTAAAGAGCTTTTCCCAGCTAATCAGGGCCCCTTTTCCCAGCTAATGAAAAAAAGTTCCTTTGCAAAGTTTTGATGGCAGTTAGAATAAAACTGGGAGTCGCTAGAGTCGAGAAAGAATAAAAGGGCATGGCTTTTAGAACAGATTTGAGGAGGATGAGGCGACTTAGGAGGTTGAGGGACGTAAAGTTCAAGAGGAGAGTCTTTTAGCCAGAGAAGAAATAATTCCTTCCCAGGATCTGTTCCATAGAGCTTTGTCTATGAGGGGAATGCCAAGGTATTTGGACAGAAGGGAGTTGTGTGAAAAGCCTAGGAGGTTGGTTATGTGAAGTTAAACAGGAAGTAAAGTGTTAAAAAATAAGATCTAAGATTTGTCTTGATTGATGTCCATTCCAGAGGCGTCACAAAAGGTTTGAAGAATGTACAGAATTTGATGGGCTTCACGAACAATTGGGGAGCCCATCATTAAGGTATCATCAACAAACTGATTGTGGGAGATGGGAAGATCGATGCCATGTAGGGGTAGCCCAACTAAAGATCTATCAACAATGTCCACTTTGATGAATCGACTTAGACCTTCTGCCATGATAACAAAAAGGAAGGGGGACAAATGATCCCCTTGTTGAATGCCTCAAGAGGGAAAGAAGGGGCGGGAGGGGACACTATTGATCATAATAGAAAAGAAAGCAGAGGATGTGAGGTTGAGAATCCAGTCTACCCAGGTAGGAGCAAAACCAAAAGCAAGAAGAGAAGATTTCATGTAAGCCCAGCTTAATTTATCAAAAGATTTGGAAAGGTCTAACTTTAAGAGCATACCTGGAGTACCCGTGCTATGAAGGGAGTGGATGACTCCATGGGCCAAGGTGACGCTGTCAAGAATTTGCCTTCCTTCGACATAGCCTGACTATTTGGGAGAAATGATGAAGGGAAGTTGGGGTTTAAGGCGATGGGCGATCACCTTTGTGGGAAGTTTGTAAATTACATTGCATAGAGAAATTGGCCGAAATTGCTTAGGATGAGTAACTCGCTCTTCTTTAGGGATGAGGGTAAGGAATGTTGCATTAAGAGCAGGTAGAACTTGACCAAATTTGCGTGAGTCCTCAATGAGTTCCCATACCTCGTCCTGAATCATGGGCCAACAGTGATGAAAAAAAATCCGCCATGAAGTCGTCGGGTCTAGGAGCTTTGCCTTCTAGAGTGTCATGGACCGCATGATCCACTTCTTCAATTATGATCGGTCTCAACAGGGTTTCGTTCCGTTCCCGAGTTATGATGAATGGTATGTGTTGAGTGATTCTTTCAATGGCAGGTGATCTATCGTCGGGGGGGTGGTTCTGACAATAGATCTTGATAGTAAGAAATCAACTCCTGCTCAAGGTCCTCATGGTTTTGGAGGATTTGGCCTTCATAAGAAACTAGGTGCGAGATACAATTGACGTGCCTGTGATGGATCGTCGAGCGGTGGAAGAACTTGGTGTTTCGTTCTGCCTCTTTAAGCCATTGTATCTTGTACTTTTTCCTCCACATAATTTCCTCTTGTGAATGCCTTTCATCCATCTGTTTTTTTAAGCAACGCTTCCTGCTCCTTGAGTTGCTATGTGAGACCTTGATTTTTTATTTTAAGATGAAGGAGCTTCATTTGATCATTCAAGTTCCTTTAGGCTTCAAAGATGTTGCCAAAGTTCTTTCTATTCCATAGCTTGAGGCGTTGCTTGAAATTTTTTAATTTCTATTGAAAACGATACATTGTGAAACCATGAGGGATGGTCGCTTCCTTCCACCAGGTAGGGGCCATGGATTAGAATTCCGGATGAGTGATCCAAAATTTCTCAAATTTGAAGGGTTTCCACCCAAGAGAGTCGGGGATATCCATCTAGATCTAAATGGGCCAGTGATCAGAACCTAAAGCGTTTGGGATACAATCATCCAGTGAGAGCTCATCCAACATGAGAGGCTTCGTGATGAGGAAGCAGTCTAGATGACAAGCGACCTGCTGGGAGATTGAACGCTGGTTCAATCAAGTGAAGAGGCCATTGTGGGTTTCAAGGTCAATGAGACATAGCTTGTCGATTAAGGATTGAAAGTTCCCACTTTCACTCTCAAGTCTACGAATCCCTCCTCTTTTTTCTTCAAGATTACAGATCATGTTGAAATAACCTCCTAGTATCCATCTCCGATCTCTGATGAGGGTTCCAAGCCAATCCAGATTTTGAAGGAAAGGGATCTTGTCCCTCTGAGTAGCAGAGCCATAAACATTGTAGAGGAATTCCGGTCTATTGGAGCCAATGATCCAAAATCCCGCCGTGATTGTCCATTTGGTAGTGAAGAATTTCTCCATGAGCACAGATCTTGGGTTCCAGAGTATAGCCAAACATTCGACTGTGCCTGTTGCACCAATTCTTATCATTTTCATTTCCCTTGCCTCCAACACCGAGAGAGGATTTGTTCCATCTCTTCGCCTGCACATTTTGTTTCTTGTAGGAACAAAATATCAAGTTGTTCTGCTATGATGCGATCTCATAGAAGTCTTTGCTTGCTACAACCGTTTAGTCCCCGAATATTCCATGAGATGAGCTTCGTGATGATGAT
>ML792709.1:8211-22864 GCA_009831015.1 Picea engelmannii | reverse complement strand
CAAGAGCTTGAGAGGAAGATGAAGAGTTAAAGGAGAAGTTAAGTAGTCAAAGATAAGAAGAAATGGTGTGATGAACATTAGAAGTACACTAGTAAATCTAGTCAAGGAGGTAGTCAACTATGTTGGCTAATTATTTATCAAAGTCAATAGTGCATTTGAGTAAAGAGTCAACCAAAAACCAAAGTAGAGAGAGCGTCAACCAAAATCCAAAGTAGAGAGGGAGTGGGGAGCTCTAGATTGTAATGTGTAATCGATTTATTTTGAACATTGATACATGAATAGAGTATTGTAATATTACTAAGTAATATAGTTATGTATTGTTGTGCCTCATGATTGTTCATGTAACTGTTAATTAACATGTTTTTTATCATAACCACCAATTGTTTATGGATCTAGTTCGCTCAACATCATTTGGTTCATTGGCAATGGTTTAGGTCCTTTCTTGGTTTGGAGGGCTATAACTCATCTCCTCTTCCCGAAGCCTACAGTGTCCTCTCTTTGCATGGAAAAGCAAAAGGTTAGTGGCTCAATCTCATAAATTGTTTGTCTTATGCACTGTTGTCGATTACCTGAGGGAATGTTGGAAAGGGAACAAGTTTTTGGCTATGATAGAGTGTTAGCAATTGGCAATGGGAAGAGAATTTTACAAGTGTTATGTCGTGCCATCATAATGGACCACGAGCATCCTCAAAGATGCCCATTGTGTGAGGCAACTAATATTCACAAAACTTTGAGAAGGCGAGAAGATTACATCACTAATAATAGAAATTTGATTTTCTCTATTATTGGTAGGATGCATTCCCAAGAGGAAGTCATAAACTCTAAATATGCCTTCATTGTAGAAACTTTACATAGTCAAAAGAGGCAAAATTGAAGATCTTCAAGTTGAGTGTGTTTCCCTTATATGATTGGTTGTGAGTCGAGCCATAAATCCTACTTCATGTGCCTCAAATACTAGGGTGTCAATTGGGTTTGTAGTGGAGGAGGTCAAGGAAGACAAGACCTTGCAGAACAAGATGTGGAGATGTTGATTGTAGATCATAACTTTCAAGCCAACACAGAGAACCAAGAGGAAGCTTACAATCACCATGCCTTTATTCACTATTAGTGTTTAAAATGCTTTGCAATTTTTTCTTGATAGTATAAGTTTTTTACAAAATTTGTACAAGTAGTAGCTATCCAAAACCCTATGCAAAGGGAATGTTTTGTTTCTTTAGTCAGTAAACTACAAATTTTAGACAATTTTCGGGATTTTTGTTTTGACAGTTATCATATTTTTTATTATTATGCTCACCAATGCAGACGCAACAACTTTCTAATACAAAATATACCCATTCTTATTAAAAAAATGAATGTGTCGAGGAATACATGGGACAAGCATGACAAGGAGTACATGGGACAACACAACATGAGATAAGCACAGGGGTGTGCACATTGGCATAAGACTAGGATATTGCACTAAAGGAAATTGAAAGGTTAGGCATGGGTCTAAATAGTCAAATAGTAATCTCAAGAGCTTGAGAGGATGGTGAAGAGTTAAAGGGTAAGCTAAGTAGTCAAAGATAAGAATAAATGGCATGATGGACATTAGGAGTACACTAGTAAATCTAGTTAAGGAGGTAGTCAACTATGTTAGCTAATCATTTATCAAAGTCAATAGTGAAGTTGAGTAGAGAGTTAGCCAAAAACCAAAGTAAACAGAGAGAGAGTGAGGAGCTCCAAATTGTAATGTGTAATCTATTTACTTTGAACATGGATACATGAATAGAGTATTGCAATATTACTAATTAATATAGTTATTTATTGGTGCGCCTCATGATTGGTCATGTAATTGTTAGCTAGCTTGTTTTTTTTATCGTAACCACTAATTGTTAGTCATTGTTTAATATAGTAGGTGGGATTAAGGACACCACACCCCAACAACATCAATAAGATGAACCCTCTTCCTATAAGAAGCAATTAAAGATATTTCAAATAAGCAATATATCAATCACAGTATGATTATTTAAAAGAGAATTAATGACATCTCAACAATAAGTGAATGTGCTCACAATGAAAAACAATAGATATATTCAGATGTATCATATGTGAAATATAACATTTAACAAAGTATTTGTACTAAATCAATCTAGTACTATGACAATTCTCCCATATTTTTAGAAATAAAATTATCTTTATATCTTAACATCATCAACTCATAATTGAGTTCTTTTATTAACAAGGGGAGTTGCGGAGCAACAAGTCCCTGCCAACCAGCAAAAACTGTAATTCAAGCCAATGACGCTACATAGAGAAAAATAGGTTTCTAGCTCCAGTTTGCAAGAATTGATGTACGTGAATAAATTAAATATGGAACTTGGCCTTGGCTTTTTAATGTAGGCCTTCTTGAATCGTTTACAAATTGGTAATCCGTTGTCGAACTTTGAAACACGGTTTATAAATACCAATCGATATAGAAGGCATAGTTTTAAACACCATGTTTATTTAATCATTTACAGAAAAAATAGGTAAGACATTTTATAAATGGCAAAGTTTGAACAACATTGTAATGTTATAGAATGTTTTCTTGCATATCATAACTCTATTGCTCCTTGATACAAATTATGTCTTGTAAGTTATAATATTAACCTGGGTCAAGAGCCATTGGTGGTCATACAAAGAATGAAAATTTTCACCAAGTATCTTAAATGGCACTTATAAACGTTGAGTGCCAGATCTTTGCCAGAAACACTTTGTTGAATGGAAAATAACTACATTATTGCATGCCAGTGAATGGAGGCATCTTAGGTGTTCTAGCAACTATTAACATGCAATCAACGTTTCTTACAGCCAAGGTATGCTCTTAGACCTGGGTAGGCACGAATGAAAATTCATTAAAAAAAAGCCAATTGTAAACTAAATCATACAACAATCTGAAGGAGCAACAATTGTACAATCGATATAGGTGTCAAGTTATAAGATGTTTCATGGGAAATGTCATTGTATAGATACACAGATGCACATTTCCACCTTTAAATCGTTGTTTTTTGCATGGAGCACCTAATAATTGAACATAACGCATTTACATAGATTAGCTAATTCATTTATTCGATGGTTGGATTTACTCTTAGCTTTAACAAAAACATAACCCTAGTGCGATGACAGAGCCTTCCTTCCCTGGCTATACCGAGCACATACAGAACCTTAACGATTAGTGGACCGAAGCGAGCAAACAAAGGGGATTAGTGGACTGAAAACAGAGCTTTAACAACGATCAGCAGATCAATACCTTTTACATTAGGGGACGATAACCCTAATGTCGTGTCAACGTTTCTTACAGCCAAGGTATGCTCTTAGACCTCGATAGGCACGAATGAAATATTGACGAGGAGACAACCAAGGGGGAACCCATTCACACAGCCCTCATCACCCCTGATATGATCGGTATCCTTGAACTTACCTTTCATACAACGTCTCATTACAAAACAAAGTCAAAAGTCGTTAATCTGAATTTCGTTAATCAAGAAACATCTAGTCTGATTTCATGGATAGAATTTAGCAATATCAATGTTTTAAAAGTATAAGCAGACTCATAATTGGTTCAAGGTCCAACCTGACTTATTAGAATTGGTTGAACGCTTGGTGTATATACCAGTTTATTAAAGAAATCATAAGTTTATGAATAAGCTTACTCGTAAAATGATACCAATTGCAATTTTTTTTCATTGTTGAAATTTTTATGAATTTCATTTGGCGTTGAATTCAAATATGAACAAAAACCAATGCAAGGATAGTCAAACAATTAATACAGACTCATGCAATTGTAAATGTAGACCTTACCATAATAGTCGGACATTATAGCCTCTCCTCGCGTGCCCCTCTCATTATGTATCTCTTGGTAGAAAGGACAGTCAAATAATTAATACAAGATCATGCAAAAGTAAATGTAAACCTAACCATAACAGTGAAATAAAGGCTTCTCAAGTGACGCATGTCCATCTGACGGTTCCCAGTCTTTCCTCCATCTGTCATACCACAATTTTGCATGGGAAGTACATGGAAGCCATGCTCCTAGTAGATGAGATTTGTCTCTTTAATTGCATGGCAACATATGACCAGAATGGAACTTCGAGAAAGAAGCAGTTCACTTTCATGCATCTAGACACCAGTCGAATAAAGGCTTTGGAAGTATTGTGAATTTAGACACCAGTCAAAGCACGAACCAGACTGTGTAGGAAGTAAGAAGCTAGTTAGAGCGTTAGGCTTGGATTTTAGCTCCCATGCCTGCAAAATCCTGAGCTCTGTGTGAGGTTGAAAGGTCAACCCAGGAATGAAAGGGAATAAAAGCCTCGTTTGTTTTCACCCGGCCGGTAAGAGAGCATTCATTCTGCCGACATTATAACTATACAAGCAAATTCATAATCACTAAGGTATTACCTGAGCTACGTGAAAGTTGTTCTATTTCGTTCTCTTTTGGTTGGTTGCTCCTTGGTTGGTCTTGATCGATTACTCTTGGTTAATTGGGTAGGCGTCAATAACAACATAACTCATTCTATATTCTATACCACAAAACAAGCAAAGTATGCCCATTATGAAACTAGATAGCTCAGGTCCTTATATATCCCCGGTACAGACACGTGCTTGTCCAGGGAACTAGAGAATGAAGTCTTAGCTCTGGAGAATCTAAGTCCCATCTCTGGCTCCAAATCCCTCAACCCTCATTCCTTTAAATGTCAAAACTAAGATAGAGAATTTGTTTGTTGGAAACATAAATAAACCAGTTTCATTATTTCCATAAATAAAACAGTTTCAATCCTATAGTTTCAACGACAATTTCAAAATCTCACGGGGAACGATTAATTTTCTAAATAATCGCCAAATAGCTCAGTTCATTATTGAACAAGCATCAGCTAAACTGTTTGTTCAAAATTTAGGTAGCTAGATAGGTTCTCTTGATAATAGAAAAATAGTTTACACCGAGTCCTTACTGGGTCTCAGATTTAGAAAAAAAAATCGTTCAACCTCATAGAGGGATTTTGGAAAAAAAAAAATTGTATATCTCCTAAAAGAAAAAAGAAACTTGTCTTCCTAAGACCTAACCATGCCATCCTACCATAGCTAACCTTGCAATTATCATACCAGAATTAATGTCTTAAAAAACCTCTGATGACTCTAATTATCATGCCATAATTAATATCATGAGTCGAGATGGCGACAACATTGATGAGGGTGTAACCCTTGATTGCTTCATCTCGTGGCTTCTGGTCCACCACTGCGTTTCCCACCATCTACTCCTCTACTATATCAGATTTTTCTCACTCTCTGTGTCCTTCATCGCTGCTTCTGAGCGCCAAATCACATTGATCGAGCTATCATACTTCTCTTCAGGGCATACATCATATGTGAACTACTCTATTGACAAGGATAGTGTAGTATAGCGAAGAGAGGATGGGCGCCCAACCATATAATTGGGATCAAAATTATAAATATAAAAATCATGAATAGAATCGGCTCCAATTTTGAATCTAAATTATGAAGTATTTAGCCTAGAGCCTCCTTTTTATTATATATGTAAATAGACGTATTAGATATAAAACCACTCACTAGCCTATTGCTTGGGCTTCAACCCCAACAAGCAAGCTCTAATGCTTTTTGACTAGCAATTAATAAATAGACTAGTCGTGTCGTGATCTTGGGAACAACTCGCGTATCCTTGGAAAGAATATCTATTTTATTTAATTGCCTATCGTTTTGGAAACATTAACTCATCTATTCAAATAACTGAAACAAAAGCAAGCTGGAGAATAATCAGCTAGCTAGCCGGAGAAGAAAGCAGGCAGCATATCATATACATGTTTCATTGTTGCAACAACCTGCCTTAGGGAGTTAGCTATTTAGCATATCCCATATAATCCCTAAGCTTTCACTCTTTCTATATAGCATAATTTGATGAACTTGTTGAGTGTTTCATAATAAATTGACTTACAATGATTATGTGTTGATGCAGGGATACAAATTGATTGTGGATAATTGTAGAGCAAATGCCAGATAGCTGACAGAAATCCTAGAAAAGGCTAGATGTTTCAACAGTAGAGGTGGGTGTGCACTCTTGCTGAAGGACAAGGGTGTCGAGGCTTCAAAAATAGAGGTGGGCGTGTATTCCATCTCAGCAATCTCAGCCAACGATGCCATCTCGTACAACCAACCATAGGGACAAGAAATTCAGTAATCATAATGGGAGAGACAGGAACAATGTGATTGTGAGAGACGAGCACTTTAGTAAGAGAAAAACAAGGATGAAACAACATTCACTATAAAGATGATTATAGTGCTTGCAAGCTACATGCAAGTGACCGGGTGGAGGTGAAGCTACATGCAAAGATGATTATAGTGCTTGCAAGCTACATGCAAGTGACTAGGTGGAGGTGAGGCTACATGCAAGTGACCAGGTGGAGGTGAAGGGCAGGGGACAATTGACATATCAACAGAGGCACCAAAGTGACTGCCCCTCATGGAATATATTTTATGCATTTGAAAACCATAATCATTTAATGATTTGAGTTAATGCTAATGTGAAACTTAGCATTAATTCAAATTGCTTGCTACATATCCAATTTGCCCTCAATTTGCCTTGTAGTTGCCTAAGTTTGAAACTCGATTGCCTCGATATGAGGCCAAATAAGGCCTCAAACTAAAAACTTAGGACAAAATCTTAAAAGCTAGTTGAAAAATTGTACGAGACGGTTAAACTTTGGGTTAAGTGGTTGGTTTCCGTGCCATACTAATAAAAACATTCAAAACTGATTACTAATACTCCCTAGCCCGAAGGGCAAGGACTAATAATTTATTAGCATGACTAGCCTCACAACTATCTCTTTACATGTATGTGACCATACAAAATCATTGCACAACTTTCATAGTTGTAACACTTTAGTTTATATCTTTGTATTAATATTGATATGCACAATAAATGATTGAGTCATGTATCTAACGTCTTTGGTTCTTACTTTCGTGGAATGTTCTAGTTTATGGTGAGTAAATACAACACACATAAAAGTTATCTTTGTTTTACATTGTGTTAAGTAATAACACTTAATTTATCTTTGTTTCAATGCATTACTGCATATTATATTATTGCTTTACAAACAACACATAACTTTCTTTATTATTACTTTTGCTAATGAGGGTTCTTGAGCTCTAAACCATGAGGTTATTCAAAACACATCACCTCCCTATCCCCTTAAATGACCTATTGCCTAATCTCTCTTTGGAATATCGAGAATTTGTAACCTTGAAAACTATTGGTAATTCTTTAGGTACATCCATCTCCTTGACCTTAAAAACTAATGATTATGTTTTTATTACCTACATGAAGATATGCATTTACGCAAATATAAGCAAAGGCACATTGTGATGGAAATTGAAAATCGAAACTAGACTCAACCTTTGGATTGCAAACACGTTGTCTTTCATTGTATACTTTGCTTTGACCATGGTCATGTGGTGTTATCCTACCAAAGACAAAGTCTTATCTAGCTACAAAAGGAAAACCTCGAAAGCACTCTTAGAGAAAAGACTCAATGTTGGACAACCATTGGGCGAATCCAATTAAATCTTCCCAAAATTCAGCACCTACTCCTTCAACAATGGTAATTGTTCTTATAGTGCCAAAGGGTAGTGGAGAAGCCATTGTTACTACTACATCTCAAGGTCAAAGTCCCCTCTCATCAATTTACAAGAACAAAAATGATCGTGACTAAGAAAGAGAAGAGATGAGTCAGAGTCCTTAGATTAAGAAAAGGATCTAGTTTTATTGCCTTCAATGGATGCAAATAAGCAATTAAGGGTGATCAATATTCCACAAGTACACAATTTAGATGTTTTTTGGACAACGTCAAGAGAAATCCAGGGAAAAAGGTAAAAAATGAAGTTATTAGATCTTTTATTTGGAAAAAATAAAAATGTATGATCATAGATGTTATTTGTACATGTATCTCAAGTCAATCGAATTAATCATTGTAACTTTAGCTCGGACAAAAGGTTACAAAAAAGAATATTAAACATATGTTATAGTCCACAATTTTTTTGGTTAGAATATGAAACATAAAGATTTTTATTTATCCAAAAAAATGTTTATTATTAATCTACACTATGCACTTTCTATTATTTAATGCTTCAGCTATAGGAACTATAACAAATTATTCTCTCATCCACCTATAGATTATAACTTGTTTAATAAGCTTTTATGACACATATTGCACATAACATTGTTACATCACTAACAACACAACTTATATTGTCCTTATCATAGAGCACAACGCTTGATTCTTATAATCTATTGTCCCTTACAGTGGACTACAACATATGTGGAAATTCCAAGATTCCCGACCTACCCAAATCTTGATCAATAATATTAGAAAACAAACTTTTTACGTCTACACTTGCTTTTGGAACCTTGTTGCTTCATTTGTCCTTACAAGTATTTGGAACTAAATTCAACAAATCTATTCAAGTTAAATGCTAGTATGGACGAGACAGGCTTTTTCTACGATTCAGTCAAGGACAGAGAGCGATAGAAACCAGTGCCCAGGGAACGGTCTGCATGACAGGAGCATCGAGTTACCTGGCCTCTTGGCATGTCAAATGCCTTCTCCAACGTGGTTACCACGTTAAGGGAACTATAAGGGATCTTGGTAACGAGAAAAAGACGGCTCATTCACTGAAGTTAGAGGGAGCAAAGGAAAGGTTGCAGCTGCTCGACGCTGATCTATTGGACGATGGCAACGTTGATGAGGCTATAAGCGGTTGTCAGGGCGTTTTTCACATGGCCGCGCCTGTGATTACAGTCGCGCCAAATCCCAAGAGCTCGTTGAGCGGCGACGTGAGGGATATGCAAATGGAACGGAACCCTAACGGGGAGAAGGAAGCGACGGTCCTTTGCAGGGCCAAGGTGGACCAACAACCACCCACGGAGAAGGATCCTGAAACGGAAACGCAGCCAGTCCCTATAGACGAAGTCTTCGGCGTGCTTCCAGCGCCAGGATGGAAGAGATGGTTCATCTCGTCGAGAAGGTTAACGACCGACGTAGAGGAAACTGAGGAGGGTGGCTCCAACTCGTTCTCTAGCGAGAGAGAACCAGTGATTTGGGACCAGATCAATGCTGAGAATAGACGGTGGGTGTGACAAGTGCTAAACCCTAGCCGTCGCCGCCGCCACCTTGATCTAAAGTTTGAAATCCATTCAAATAGAAGAGACCTCGGGGATCTTCGGCTCTTGGGGGATTCTCCGCCTTTGCTCTGGTGCAAGAATCTAGTTAAGAGTAATGCAAGAGCGAGGTTTCATTCTAAATATCGCGGTAAGACTAGCTCCAAGATTGCGGCAAGCTTCCCCCTTTTTGTAAAGACCATTGTCGGATCTTCTCTCTGCTTGCAGGCTCAAGACTCAGACTCCGTTTTTGAGCTCAAAACCCAAATCCACCAAGCTATAGGTACTCCGCCTGGGTTCCAACGACTAATCTTCGAAGGACGACAGCTTGGAGATGGCTCTCTGCTACAGAACTACGGGAATCTAAAAAACACAACCATTTCTCTCACTTCTCGTTTGCGTGGAGGAGTGCCTTCAGTCACTCATCCAAGTTCTTATAAGCAGGCCGTGAAATCAAGGACTTCTGCTCCTTCGGGGTTCAAAGCTGAAGCTTCAAAAGTAAAGGAGCCCTTTGGATCTGCCTTCATTGTGGAGTAGTGCGCAGAACCTCCAACAACAGAAGTCGAAGATCCCCAAGTCTATGGCTATGCCTTTATCTACCAAGCAAAAGCCCTCATTTGTTGCTTCAACGAACTTTGGCCCTCGGCCCCTGCACTAAAGGAATGGGTTAACAAGACCTGGTCGGAAGGTCATGAGATGTTCTTCTGCTCCAAGGGGTTCTTCATCGTCAATTTCTCCACAGAAGCCAAATGTCAACACGTGCTAGAGCAAGGTCCTTGGTTCTGGGGCAGATCTGGTCTCTCCATGCAGAGATGGTTCCCAGAATTCAATCCACTGACCATGACAGCCATGACTACACTGGTCTGGGTAAGACTACCCAATCTACCCCTGCATTTCTATTCTTCATCCTTTTTACCCACCCTGGGCAATGCATTGGGTAGATTTATCAAGATAGACACAGACAGAATAGAGAAAGGCTTCGTCACTTTTGCCCGCATATGTGTTGAAATTGACCTCAGTCAAGGGCTTCCGGATAGGATTCTTATAGACTAGGATGAGGGAGATCCTTTCATACAGATGGTCGATTATGAGAACACGACCTTCATATGCCGCTCCTGTCAACAAACAGGGCACCTCTAGGCAACTTGTCCTCTTTCTTCAATCCCTCCCTCAACTTCTGGAGCACGGAAAAGAGCCAATGGTTGGCAAGGACCAAAATCTCACAAAAGCCACCCGAACCCTTCCTCTGACAACAAGCAACATCACAAAGACGCTCCAACTCCTCCGCCTTCCTCAATGCCTTCGCAAGCCCCAACTTTCACTCAGCAACCAACTGTCGACCCAAAACACCAGCTTGCGGCCTCGGCACAAAATCCTGAAGATTCAGAAGTCATGATTCCAACTCCCACAATCAAGTCCTTGCACCCACCTCTCGAAAAGGGGGGACCAATTGACACAATCATGATCATAGCATCGCTCCCAGGGACTCAGAAGCGACCTCATGAATCAGACAACTCAGACAACGACAAAGAAGCACCCCTGGATTCAACAGCTCAAGATTATGGCACTTCCTCAGACCATCTAGCTTTGGTNGTAAGAAAAAAGGTAGAAAGGATCCTCACCGGCCAACACAATGATCTGACCCTTTCTCCTTATATTGTAATGTTTCATCTTGCTTTACCCACGCGCTCTATGGGGCTCTCTTTTAGTATAGGCTAGTTTCAAGTGATCCCATGTTCTCTTTCTAAGGGGTCTTCTCCCATCAGCAAATCAATGTATCACTTTGCACTTTTTCATGGATTGAATAGAAGGATTCTCCCCCTTTTTTACTTTAAAAAAAAAATGCTAGTATGGACTATATCTGAGTACTAAAAGCATGATTAAATCAATACATGAAATTTCTAGTGTCATGATTAATTGATCATTAACTAGTTGAATGAGTTACATGCATTGATGGCAGCAAAACGAGTTCCATGGTGACTACTTGAGTCATGATTCCCAGTGAGCTTGCCACACCTGCAACTAAAGTGACTGCTTGAGTTGTTCATTGTAGCAATCTTCCATCCCCTACTAAATATTGCAATTGCTTATCAAATTCTCTCTCCATTGTGGCTTGAATATTTGCTTGAGTTGTAGTCGATAAGCAACCAATAGAGGTTTCTCTCTCTCATTTGATAAAAAATCAATGGAACCATTAATTATGCCAAGAAGCAACTCATTTTTTTCCAAGGAAAATCTCATGAAAAAACCCTCCAAATACTTCCCCGTGATCCATGGATGGTAAAAGGGGTAAATGATCGACCTTGATTACTAAATCTAACCTCGAGGGGATCAAGAGAGTTGAACATGTGACCTGCCCAACTTTGGGGGAGAGATCTCATGATCGATTGAGCTAACCCTCGAGACGTAAGTAATTCATGTTGCCATGGAGGAAAATGGACTTGATTAGAATAAAGATGAACATAATGTAATTTCAACATTGGGAAGTTATTGCTTCCTAAGGTGAAAAGTTCCCCTTACTCTAGTTTTTATTAAGCTTATGCAACCAAAATAATAGTATTAGAGGGAAGAAATGCTAAGGTCATACATACTATAAAAGAAAAACTTAAGTCATCCTTGCAAAGTAACATGCAATTAATTTAAATATCTTGCAATACATCTTTATTCCTATAAGCATAAATTTCAATAAATAATATTTTTTTTTAAATATTTTTTTTATGGAGAGTTATGAATTCAACCATACATCACCAAGATACAAATTACATTTTCATAACTTTTTCAGCTAAGTATGTTATCATGTGTTTGAACTTAGGTCTCTATTAATAAGTTACACCCTGAAAAATAAAAATACCATAGGTCCCTCTTTTTTATTTGAATATCTATTTAATGAAGCTTAAATTATAAGTTGCATTTCATAAATATAAAATTGGACACAAAAAAATTGTGTATTGTGCATGTGTTGATGGGTTTTTTCTTACGATATTTACTAATAGATCCACTAGCGGAGTGGAATACTAGTCAATGAGAAATAAAGTTGTACTTTACCAAGCTAAGCAAGCAAGAAAGTAACTAGGGCTTTGGTAAAGAAGGAAAGTAACTAGGGCTTTGGTAAAGAATAGGGAGAGAGGAGCTTGTAACTTGTGCTCCTCGGTGGATCTTCCAATCTTCAGTTGATGAGCAAGACAAGGAACCTTAGCCCCAAGAAACTAACACACAAAACAAGAAAAAAAAACCTTCCATGTGTTACAATAACAAAACCCTATATCTCACCAACAAAACTAAATAGAAACCCTTGTTTATCTACTTGATTAGTTCAATTAATAAAAGCAAAGCATTCAAGTAAATCATATTAACCCAATGGAAGCAAATATGGGGTGGAAGAAAGATCCTATTATAAATAGAAAAGATTACACCCATATCTTTGAGTGATGAAAAGGCTTTGAATCCTTTCTCCTTGGATTTGTTTCTCTTCAAGGCTATATCATGTCCAATGGTCTTCAATTATGTCTTTTAATGATTCTCCTAAACCTCCACAACTAAATTAGGCACGCGGATACAAGAGTACAATTTGAGCATTCCTTTGTACGAGAAAATGAAGATCACAATGTCGTAACCTCTCAAATTTCCAACCAAAAAATATATCTCATCCAAGACCAATCCAAATCTATTCCAAGTCTCCCAATTCCATATGGAGGAAGCCTTTTTATAGGCTTCTCGATTCTTCTACACTTTCTACATAAAAAATAGGTCCACAATATAAAACTCCTAAGATGTACGTGCTTTGGGCACACTCATAGTGATCAAAGTAGACTAAATCAACTTTAGAGAGATGCTTATTAAAGTTTGACAAAGTGAAAGTGGACTAAATCAACTTTCGAGAGATCCTTACTAAAGTTTGACAAAGTGAAAGTCGTGCATGCAAGCATTAGCCCTATTCTTGGACCCTATGCACATGTTTCAATGGAAAAGCTAAGCCCATCAACAGAATCAAGGAAAGTGCATTATATTTTCAAAGCTTTAAGACAAATTAGGCTTATCCATGCAAAAATAGACCACATAATCGTGCACTCTAATTGTTATGGGCACAAGCAACTTTTGTTCTTTTAATGAAACACAAAGAAATTGCTCAATTTTAATGTCATCGGACCAACATTGCATTCATGTCAATGCTAGCTTTTGGCTTTTATATGTACTAACTCAACTTTATTATTGTGCATGTCTCAAAGATATCTCCATATGCTCATTAAATATGAAGAATAAAGGACATGTTGTAATGAGCAAGTATGATAGGTTTCAAGGTATTTTTCATGGCATTGTATCTGTTCTACGAAATGGTTTTTTTTCGAGATATAAATTTCCATGAAATCATTATTTTTTGTTGTTTAAAATCCATTTTTGAATGCAGAACCATTTTGTAATATATATTTTTAAAAGAACCATTTCTGCATACACATTTCCATAATTTTTTAAGTTAAAAATTATCATAATGATTTATGTCTAAATAAATCATCATTTACATGGTGTGAACTAAATGGTAAGATTGAAATGAATCTTCACTAAATTGTTCCATTTTTAATATCTTTTAATTTGATTTTAATTTAAATTCGATATTATTAATTTCACATTAATATCTTTTAATTTGATTTTAATTTAAGTTAAATATCAATAATTTCTCCATTTTTTTTAATTTGATTTTTATTAAAATTAAATATCAATGACTACAAAATTGTAAATTAACTATTTTTCATAATTTCTTAATATATTTAAAATATCAAATTTTAATAATAATAATAATAAATTAATTAAGGCCCGGATGGGGTGACACATCGGGAGGGGGGTACAGGTGGACGCGCACTTAACCCTGGCATAAATGCCGAAGGTCGCCACCCACGAACATACATTAACGATGGATGACGGCCTTCGCTGCAGTTGCAGGACGGAGGGACCTTTCCCTCGCGTGATCATTTACGCCACTGGCATTCCCGGGATGGCAAAGGTTAAATGTGACAAGATGACTTCGGCGCTGGATTATTCGGTTATCAATTTGCCTGGTAAGAGAGGGACGGCATCGACCTCGGCTCTGTTTATTGTTTGGATGCACTGGGGTGGTCCAGCCTCCACCGTGTTTTGGCTTGGTTCACCCTCTGTGCATTTCTTCTTGACTTTAGTGGAACAGAGCTCGCATTATCGAGCCTCGCATCTGCATCTGCTCTCACCTTGGCTCATTCGCCTCCTATTGCATTTGCTCTGCTCCATCGCCATGGTTCGCATTAGAGGCAGACCTCGCAGGGGAGCGGCCTGGGAGGCAAAGAAAGCGCAGAGGCGACGAAAGGAGAAGCTGGAGCGCGCCTTGACTCTTGCGAATTCAATTCTCAGGAAGGAGGCCAGGGCGAAGAAATTGGCACGGCTCGCCATTGTCGCTGAGCCTGGAGTTGAGTCCAGCCGAGGCGTCATGGAAAATGTGACGGG
>ML792708.1:210437-237016 GCA_009831015.1 Picea engelmannii | reverse complement strand
TTAACTTTATTATTTAAATAATTTCTTTTGTATTCACTTTGAACTATAGTACACTCATCACTTCACTTTATTATTTACCTTCTAAAAATCTCTTAAACCACTTTGACTACTTTGACCTTTTGTGGCTTCTAGATGACTCATGAGGGTTCTCCAACTTCACATGGCCATAACTCTCTAACCGTGAGGATTTATGTGACGTTCCACATACCACTAGAAATGACATGACATGTACTAAAAATATAGAATATTATTACCTGAAAATATATAAAAAATCATACAGTTATCCATCAAACAAACTTGGATCCATTACCCAAACCTGGGTTCTCCAACTTCTCATGGCCATAACTTTCTAACTGTGAGGATTTTTGTGATGTTACACATACCACTAGAAATGGAATGACATGTACTATCCATATAAAATAGTATTACCTTCAAATATATTAAAACTCATACCATTATATATGAAACAACCTTGGGTCCATTACCCAAACCTTTGTGCTACCAAAATTCGCTACCGAAATTTCTCCAAGGGTTGACATCAATCACTAAGGGTTGAAATCAATATACAATATCACTCTCCAATGGTTGACATAAATGAAAACCAACAATCCATACCAACTATCGATCAACCTAAGTCAATTGTCTGACAATCTCCCCCTTTGCCATTGATGGCAACACCAACATTGATGACAACACTTAGTCATGATAACATTCATTCTTATACTCCTCATAAATGTTTCTATCTCTCCCCCTTTGACATAAATGGAAAAGAGTATCTCCCTTTGGGGCTGCTCCCCCTGACTAAACTCCCCTTGGGTTTGCTCCCCTTGTCTACATGCCTTTGATTTTTCTTTGTGTTTATAAGCCTTTGATTACTCTCTCTCCCTTCATATTAATAATATCTCCCCCTTTGACAAAGAGTATCACTCTGAAGTCATATCTCTCATTCTTCCCTTGTGACAATAGCTCCCCTTGGAAACATGCCTCTATGCTCTTTCTCCAAGCATTTACCTTTGCATCTGATAAATATCTCCCCCTTTGTCCTATTTATGGTGCTTCCTTGTGTACATATAAGACATATATGATAAGAATTCAAAATCATTCATTTTGGAGTAGAAATTACTCCTAGTCTCTGGTGAAGATACTCAAGGGATTCCTGTGGAAGAGGTTTTGTAAAGATGTATGCCACTTGTTCTTTTGTTAAAACATATTCAACTTTGATGTTCTTCTCTGCAACCTGTTCCCGTAGAAAGTGATACTTGATTGCAATGTTGTTTGTCTTGGAGTGCATCAACAAGTTCTTTGAGATACTGATGGCACTTGTATTATCACAATAGATTGGAATGGGCTCATCATACTCAACCTATATATCTGTCAAAGTTTCTTTCATCCATAGAACCTGCGTACAACATGCTTCTACTACAATATACTCTGCCTCGACTGTAGATAAGGATATTGATGATTGTTTCTTGCTTAGCCAAGATAGTAAACACTCCCCCAAATAGAACATCGATCCATTGGTGCTTCCTCAGTCATCAATGCAACCTTCCCAATCTACATCTGTGTAGGCAATAAGTGATATATCCTTTCCTTTTGGATACCATAATCTAAAATCTTTTGTTCCTTTGGGATATCTAAACATCATCTTCACTGCTAATACATGTGATTCCTTTGGTGTTGCTTGAAATCATGCCACCTGTCCAACTTCCTGCATTACATCTAGTCTGGATCATTTCACATATAGTAATCTACCAATCATTAACCTATATTTCCTCTGCTATTTATACTTTGAATCATCATCTTTTCTCAACTTGTAACTGGTTTGCATAGGAGTGGTAACTAGTTTGCAATCTTCCATTCCAAACCTCTTTTTCATTTCTCTGATATACTTAGTTTGAGAAATTAAAATTCCTTGGTTTCTTTGACATATCTGAGGACACAAAAATAACGATAGTTCTCCAAGTAATGACATTTCAAATTCATTCTGTGTATCCTTTGCAAATGTATGTCTTAACATGTCATTAGTACTTCCAAAACAATATCATCAACATAAATTTAAATTAATAAAATATTACCTTGAGTTACCTTGATGTAGAGGTTGTTGTCTATGCTTCCTTTCCATATTTCATAGGGAGTTTTGTCATTGTTGTTTCTTATCATTACTCTATTTTGAATGTGAACAGATGTATGCACTACATGTGTCCAAAAAATATCTGTCAATTTGGAATCCATTAGCATTGTTCAAGCCATTTCCTGTGTAATTATCATCCATTATGATAATGTTCCTTTTTCTCTAAACCACTCTATGAACCAATATATGAATCCATGCTCTCGTCCACTGTCACATATCTGTCCAAACCTACTAAGTGTTATTACAAATCCATCTCTATCCATACTGTCAAAGACTCTACTTGCGCAACTGTCCATAATACTGACCCATTTATCACTATACTCTCATGAAGTCTTGATTAATCTATCAAACTGTACTTCTACTAATTGACTTCTTTGAATCTGTCTTCTCAAACTCTGCAAGTTTCTTGAAGGATAGTTCTTTGGTCTGTCACAGATATCGCATAGACTCCTCTTATCTAATATTCATATTAAATGGGAGTCTCTAAGTCGGATGGCTCAAAAAAATTCTTGCTATGATGTGTATTCATCATCATCTTCATTGGTAGATTCATTATCTCTCTGAGCTCTGACTTCTTTCTTTCTATCTGTAGATTCATTTTTCACTACAATTATTGAAAGTACAATCTCTTGAACTTGTTCCTTATTTAAGTTTCCTTCCTTTCTTTCAGTTATTTTCCAAAACTTTATGTATCTAACATCTTTCTTTTTCTATGTAGAATTTTCTTCATCTTGTTTTATTTCCAATATTGTGATCTATGGTACATGGTCTTTGTTCACCTGTTCTTCCTGTTTTCTTATCCATACTTTCTTATATCTGATATAGGTGTTCTCTTTCATGGAAGTATCGATCATGATTCTACAATCACTAGCTATGTGTCCATAGTTATGACATTTTTAACACTCAATGTTACGTGCGGCCACATAGGCACTTCTTTCTTGAACATTTCTTTTATAATCCCTGCAATCTGCAACCTTATGTCCAAAATTAGTACAATAAAAACAATGACCATAAAAGAAATTTCAATACCGGTGAGTGAATGATATTCTTTATGGTGTAGTCCTTATGAATTTCTACCTTGACTGATCATGATCATGATTGAAGCTTCTTTGTGGCTTGAACACAAATGGTCTTCTTGAAGATGTATCTTCAACGGTTTTCTTAGATTTTGGTTGACCATGATTTCTTCCTTTGATCACTTCTGCATAACTCTTTATATTTTCTTCATTCTTCTTTTCTATCAACCTAGAGTGTTTCTCTTCATTCTCTGTAACTAATGTGGATGTTTCTGTCTCTTCAACCTTCTTTTTGAGATTGACGATTTTACTTCTCAATGTGATAACTTCTTCTTCAAGTTTCTCAACCTCTTCTTCCTTCTTTAATATCTGAGACTTCATGAATTCTTTTGTTCTCTTCGCTTCTTCAAGATGAATTTTTAATGTGATTATTTCTTCTTCAAGTAATTTCTCATCTTGACCAAACTCTGACTGAAGTTGGTTTAGATCGTTAGTTCTTTCCTTAAGATGATTTGTCAATATATTCTCTCTCATTTCTTCTTCTTCATTTTGTGTTGCTATGTTGGCTTCCAAACACTTCTTTTGATATTCAATATTTTCTTCGATCTTTTTGTCTTCTTCTAGCTAAGTTCATAAGTTCTCTATGACCTGTTGGGCTTCTTCAAAAGTGTGAACACTTTCCTTTTGTTTCATCAATTCTTTCTTGAATGACTTGTTTTATTCTCTTAGTTCATCTAAAGCACTAATCAATTCTACCTCATAATTGTCTTATTTTTCAATTTTTTTTTTGTCTCATTTCCTTCATGACATTCTATTTCAACATGTCCATGTTTTTCACAATTAAAGAAAAACAACATAACTCTGGTGATTATGTACTCTTCATCTTCTGAATATGTTTGACATGGTGAACATAATTCTTCTTGATTTGCATCTGCATCTTCTTTGACATTTTCGAAATCTACGATGGGTGAAGAATATATGTCATGTAACTTATCCCAAAGTTCTTTTGTTGATGAACATTTACCAACCTTTTCTCTTACCAAATTAGGTAATCCTTCCCAGTTGAAATCCTTTGCTATTTTTTTATTCGTCTTCAATTCCTTCTTGGCTGCAGTCTTTTCCCTTTTTGAACTATCATATCTTGTAACAACTGATAGCTAAATATAATGTCCTTGTGCTTGTAAAAATACTTTCATACTTATGATCCACATCTCGTACTTAAAACCATTCTAACCATTAAACATTGGTACTCCATTCTCAGAATAATCCATGATCTCCTTCCAGTCGTTACACTGTTTCCTGAAGGAACCAGCTCTGATACCAATTGTTGGATTACTAAGAGGGGGGGTGAATCAGTAATAGAGCAATCTAATCCTTTTTAACCATATAATGCAATTTTTATATAAATGTAGGATTATCATCCAATATTTGCAGAGTAAATAAAAAATAAACAAATGAACAATCATACACATACATGGTACACCGGTGTTTTTATGTGGAAAGCCAAAGAGGGAGAAAACAACATAATTTTTTTTCTTATATTTCTTAAAGAATTACATTCATTGGAAGCACCGAATTCCTTTTTTTTCCAGTTGCAACTGGAAGGAGGATCCAACTCCCTAGTTTCTCAGGCTACAACCTGAGGGAAGATCCAACTCCTCAATTCTATGGCTACAGCCAGAAGGAGGATAAAACCCTCTATGATATTCGGCTACAACCAGAAGGAGGATACAACCCTTTATGATCTTTGGCTACAACTGGAAGGTGGCTACAACCACCTGTCCTTGCCCCATCCAACCTCTCTGACATATAAGTATAATGATGGAACCACTGTCACACTATCACTGTGAGATATAATGTTGTAAACATGTACCGATCAAACAACACCAAAAAACATGTACCGATAACATGAACCATGCATCAACCATGCATCAACCTACACCTCAACCTGTTATCAACATGTACCATAAATAAGTGCATCAACCATGCACCAACCTGTACCTCAACCTGTACCATGAACAAGTGCATCAACCATGCACCAAACCTGTACAAATAACATGTCGCAAAAACTTTTCCAAACAACCTATCACAACAACCCCTCTCATCAATATTATCAACCAAATTAGATCTACTCACCAATACAACTCTCAAATATGTGCATCAACCAAGAATAACACAACAACTCATAATCATCACCAAGATCAATATGTGCTTCTAATAATATACCAATACATGTATGCTACATCATTGATAAAACATGTGTCAACAATACTACTAACAAGTGCCTCCAACCATGTACCAAGTATGTACCAATCATGTATCAACTACTCATCAACTATGACTCATCAAGATGTACCAACATCATCAACTATACACCTCATGTATGTGCCAACTCATCAACTACTTGTCTCAGCCATGTACCCAACATGTACCTCAACCAAAATCCCTAATCAATGTCATCATCCAAATATTATTTTTAACTCTATAATAGACCTGGTGTATATGATCACATACTTGCAAGCCTTCCTTAGCTTTAACATCAAGAGACTAGCATTTTCATCAAACTTTTCTTTAGTCTCACATGACTAGTTTTGGATTAGTCAACAACCCTAACTTGAAATAATCATAACTATGTACTTGTAATGAATAAAGATTTTAAAATAGCACACCATGTTCATCAGTGTTTTTATGCAATTCCTCCTGGTGTCACTACTTGGAACCTCTCAGAAAAGGAGTTATAGGAAAAATGACATACATTGTTGAATTTTGTCTTATTCTAGAGAGCAAACTTGTAGAGCGTGCCCCGCACAAAATATTTGTTGTATGGATCTCAAAATTTTACACAGAATACTACAAACTATTCTCTAACCAACACTTTTGGTCTTACTTAATTTAGATCTATTATGAACAAGTTATGACGTTTTTACCTGAAACATATGTTTTAGACTAGTTTCAGGAGTAGCCACAAACCCTATTTTCCACGGAGTGTAAATTCAAAATTACAAAGACCCACAATATGAATTTCATACCAAAGATACTTGGATATGTTTTCTCAATGTAATATCAATTTCACGGTCTGAGTCATTCTAGAAAAATTTTTATTGCGAAAATGGTGAGATGACCTGTAAATAACATACCTTAGAAAGGATCATCAAAAGAATTTATCCTCCTTTGAATTTCGGCCTTCTTTACTTCCCTTCTCTTTTAAATTCCTCTTATATATCCTTTGGTTACCTCATTCACCTATATCTATTCAATATTCTCAAGTGTGATATAAAATGAGAGAGACTTGCCTCTTATTTATACTTTCATGTAGCTTCCTTAAGGGGTTACCTTTTAACCATCTTAACCCACTTTCCTTATTTTAGGGTTAACCAACTTCTAACCACTTGTCCAATTAGTAATTGATCCATTAAATTTATTATTTAAGTAATTCATTTTGTATTCACTTTGACTTATAGTACACTCATCACTTCACTTTACCTCAAGGGGTTACCTTCTAACCAACTTAAATCACTTTCCTTATTTTAGGGTTAACCCACTTCTAACCACTTGTCAACTTATTAATTTCTCCATTAACTTTATTATTGAAATAATTTATTTTGTATTGAATTTGAATTATAGTACACTCATCACTTCACTTTATTATTTACCTTCTAAAAATCTCTTAAACCACTTTGACTACTTTGGCCTTTTGGGGCTTCTAGATGACTCATGATGGTTCTCCAACTTCACATGGCCATAACTCTGTAACCGTGAGGAGTTATGTGAAGTTCCAGATACCATTGGAAATGGAATGACATGTACTATACACATGGAATATTATTACCTGAAAATATATCAAAAATCATACCATTATCCATCAAACAAACTTGGGTCCATTACCCAAACCCGGGTTCTCCAACTTCTCATGACCATAATTTTCTAACCGTGAGGAGTTATGTAACATTCCACATACCACCGGAAATGGAATGACACATAATATCCATATAGAATAGTATTGCCTTCAAATATATTAAAAATCATACCATTATACATGAAACAACCTTGGGTCTATTACCAAAATCTTTGTTCTACGTGAATTCGCTACCAGAATTTATCCAAGGGTTGACATCAATCACTAAGGGTTGAAATCAATATACAATATCACTCTCCAATGGTTGACATCAATGACAACCAACAATCCATACCAACTATCCATCAACCTAAGCCAACTGTCTGACAATCTCCCACTTTGGCATGGATGGCAATGCCAACATTGATGGCAACACTTAGTCATGATAACATTCATGCTTATACTCCTCATCAATGTTTCTATCTCTCCCTCTTTGACATCAATGGAAAAGGGTATCTCCCTTTGGGGCTGCTCCCCCTGAATGAACTCTCCTTCAGGTTGCTCCCCCTATCTACATGCCTTTGATTTTTCTTTGTGTTTATAAGCTTTTTATTAGTCTCTCTCCCTTCATATGAATAATATCCCCCCCTTTGACAAAGGGTATCACTCTGAAGTCATATCACTCATTCTTACCTTGTAATAATAGATCCCCTTGGAAACATTCCTTTATGCTCTCTTTCCAAGCATTTACCTTTGCATATGATAAATATCTCCCCCTTTGTCCTATTTATGGTGCTTCCACGTGTACATCTAAGACATATAAGATAAGAATTAAAAAGCATTCATTTTGGAGTAGAAATTACTCCTAGTATTTGGAAAAGATACTCAAGGGATTCACTTGGAAGAAGTTTTTTAAAGTTCTATGCCACTTTTTCTTTTGTTGCCACATATTCAACTCTGATGTTGTTCTTTGCAACCTATTCCTGTAGAAAGTGATACTTGATTGGAATGTGATTCGCCTTGGAGTGCATCACCGGGTTCTTTGAGATACTGATGGCGCTTGTATTATCACAATAGATTGGAATGGGCTCATCATACTCAACCTGTATATATTTCAAATTTTGTTTCATCCATAGAACATGTCTACAACATGCTTCTTCTACAATATAGTATGCCTTGGCTCTAGATAAGGATATTGATTATTGTTTCTTTCTTAGAAAAGATACTAAACACTCACCCAAGTAGAACGTTTCTCCACTAGTGCTTCCTTGGTCATCAATGCAACCTTCCCAATATGCATCTTGTTGAGAACTCAACACACCCTAAAAATCCTATGTCAAATTTTACTTTTTTGGGTACCACTTGATCTTTTTCACTGTCTAATTCGACTTCATTGTGAAAAATGTTGCCTTTTCTTATCATCTTGACTCTCATTAAGTCTTTCAAAGTTTTCTTGAATCTATGAAAACCCACGAATTGAAAGTTTGAATTTTAAATAAAGAATCAACAGCCAAAACATTTCACCCGATGCACCCAAATTCGACATCAGAAGGAATTAAAAGATGAAAGAAAATCACTCAAAAAAAACTGTAGTCCCTGAGCGTCGATCTTCACCGGCATCGGCAAAACAAAGTTTTCTTTTGTGAAAAGCATCACACAAGTATATCACTGATAAACAATCACTTTTTGCATCAGTAAAAGGATAATATAGTAAACGTTAATGAAAAAAAAAAATATATCACCGATAGTCGATACCCGATGCGCATAGAAAAATCGGAGAAGACCAAATCACGACGAAAATTCAGACCATGCTAAAAGTTTTTCTCTGATTGCCGACTTTCAAAACATTTGGGCATCGAGGTTTTTGAGGAAGCTAATCCATAGGAAAACTAGTGATAGGTTTGTTCTCGATCGTCGACCCCCGATACCTTGTCGGCAAGGCAAGTAACAGTCTTCAGTGTAAGATCGTCGTATGGTGGGTAGAAAAAAAACACAAAGAAACTCAGAACACTACTGAGGGTAAATTCAGAGTTAAATTGGAGGAAATATGGTTTGCATGAATGGCGTGAACAAGTGGTGCTGCGCAGTGAATCCCAAGGTCAAAAATACGTTATGATTCAGATAGGAAAAGATATGGACAAAGAACACAGGAAATGCATATGCAAAGAAAGGAAGAAATACATCTCACTGATACAACTAGAATCCTTTCATCAAAGTTTTAGGAATTTTTCATTATATTTCAATCGAGCTCAAATTATATACAATATATGCTCTCTACACTATTTATCCAATGAACCTGGTTTACATTGAAAACATAAAATATATAGGTGAAGGCGCCACTTGGTCGACCCTTCTCTCTAGCTACTATCCCTAGAATCTAGGAAACAAGACTTCCTCTGATCAATGCCCTTCCGTATGACCTCTTTCCCAAAATAGAAAAAAAATGTGTATGGCCATGTCATAGCCGCTTGTTTCTTGGTTCAGTCATCAACACGTCTCATTATAGCAGTTTTATGTGTTGCATTTTCCCGACATCCTTTGTGCTTCGCGCAGATGCATGATTATATGATGTGCTTCCTGGAATTGTCTCTTGAGCCACGTCAGGTTCCCTTCGCAAACTTGCACTACTGACACCTCAAGGGTCTTTGTTTCCAACTGTCATCTTAATTGTCTATTTTCCTAGTAGAGTTCAACAATGGCGAGTTGTGTTTGTTTCAGTTGCTGAGTCGACTCTCGAACATTAGTTCCTATGGAATCTTCCCTACTCATTCTTCTCCCACTTTCCTGACTTGTGCCTTCAATAGGCTCTATCCAAACAATTCACATAAGTAATTCCTCAATAGTTGATCTTGTGTGCAGCTCACTTGGGACTTGGGTTCCCTCGGCTTCCTTGTTATTCCTTGGCCTACCCTGTATCTGGGGTATCGGTTGTTGAGGATGCATGTCTTTCAACATCCTTCCTTACAGAGAAACTCCTTCCACTTCAGCCTTCGCAGGATGTGATATCATCGTTTCCACGCGCAGATGGGAATCTCCCTTTGAAACCTTGAGGATTCCCACTATGAGTAGGAACAAATCCTAGTCACTTTGGGGCTCAGGCCTGACGCTTCTGCTTCTTCGCATGCCCTTTCTTATGTTTTGAGGGGTTCCCATGGTGCAACAAATATCTGTCTTATGCGTGAAATACTTGGTGAGGGCCCGAGGTAGAAAACTTGATAAATTTGGGCTCACCAACAATGCATAAGCTCAGTTGGTGAGTAGAATGCATGAAGAACATCCAAAATTTATAACAGAATAGGAAGTAGGTGGAAACGTGCCAGGTAACACTGAATTCATGGCGACTAGATGTTTTGAATAAAACTTAATATTTTCTGTGGCACATCCATGCAACGAGTACGTCTCGGGGCATGAGAGGTACAATTGATAGGAGTTGTAGGGCGTATGCGATACAAGAACCATGATTTTTCATCCTTCCAGTCTTCATGATGAGCTAATGATGGTTGTTTCACTTGTTGACATGACTTCTTTTTAAAAAACTTGCCTCCACCTGAAGCACCTAACGACTTCCCTTATGACAAGACCCGACTCTTTTGGAACAGACTCGTACTCTTAACACATGTTTGACTCTGACATCCTTTCCTGACTCCAAGGGCCAACTGACCACTGGATTGACTTCGACCCTCATGTTATTCTATAGCCGATATTTCATGTTGTGGCACACAGACGTAACTCGACTAAGGCCCACACTAACTAGAGAAAAATGATGATGCTAACAGAAGTGAAGAAAGCAATTTGAAGGCTGCAGAGATCTTGTGAGTATCAAATAACCATGTTTAGAAAGATTTACAGCTATGTACCAGTCTGGATTATTCATGCTTACACTTCATACATATATTTTACCCAGTGTTTCTCTATACGCAGTCTCTAAAAGGATTTTATTTTTGATTGCAGGAAAGATGCCTCCAAGTATTGAGAAAACATGGTGCGGGAGCCTCATCGAGATATTTAGGAAAAATGGGCCAGGTGAGAGAAGAGTTGGGTCAAAATAAACAAGGCAATGAAGGATATCAGACTCCCCAAGTTTGGCATGCCCGACTACTTTGTTGACTTGTGTGACATAGCCAAATCACACACCAAGAAAGACTCATTATGGGATGAATAAATAGAAAAGGTGATAGACACAACGTAAGGTCAGGAGTGACAGTTTATGGAACACATGATCAAATCTTGAGCTATGTTGCAATAGTTAAGTGGTAGTATAGTCAAGCATTGGGCACATGCGGTAGAGATCAAAGAGATTCACTCAGCCCCGATAGAACAACATAGACTCCCATATGCCAACACCTGTGAGGATATATTCATCAAGTGGTTGGAGTACGAGAGGAGTCACCCTCTTAAGTGATATCTTGAGATGACTCTTAGAAAAGCTGATAGAAGAGAATGTCACGTGGTGAATTTTTTTTTACTTATCTTCATTTTAGCCGTTATTTTTTTTGTTAATTTTATGTTATAAATAGGAGCATCAACCGATTAGTGAAGGGTCAATGGTTGTGGCAAGAAACTCTCATTTTTGGTTTTGTTAATAACTATTTCGGAGCTTCATTTAATTGAGAAGTCCTTCTCGACGAGAGACATGTTTATGTTTTCATCAAATGCATGTATGATTGGATGTGGAGAAGAACAATTTCCTATTCCGTCTCATGAATGGATGTAGTAACGAGTAAGAGTTATTAAATATATTGATAAGTTATCTGATGCAATGTTTTACAATTCTTTCTTTAATGATGAAAATGAATCTTTGTGTTATTATGTGATTGATGAGTAGAGTTGAGTGAATTATTGTGCTTGCTATCATTTATCACATGCATGTTTTCGTCTAATAATTTGTATCTCAATCAATAATTGGAATATTCATATGGTTAACGTATTAGTACTAGGCCTGTGGTATACGATCGTTGCCTGCACGCTAGAGTAAAGGGTTATCCCAAGATGAGCCTCTTCTCCAGTAGTTTAATTCGTTCCCACTTTTTTACGTAGTTGGTTTATATCGGCTTTATCTTATATCATTCCTACCTAATATAAAAACACAAAAAAGAGAACGTTTGAATTGGAGGAGAAAGCCTTAACAAGAAAATGTAAAGCACATCCATTAAACCAGACGGATCACAAGATCTGGAGAAACATTCCACTATTAAACACTATAGAGTCTAATTGGGCCTCGGTGGCAGGTATGGTTCATGTTATTGAGTTAAAGGTATTTAGGCCCCATCAACAGAATTGGGGCTAGAAGGAGGGCTTGAAGAATGAATGGTTGAATACATATTTCATATAATATTTCAGACAACCTGTAGATTCAAAGAAACCCACATCCATGGATAGTCATTCCCAAGATAGCCCACACACGTTGAATACTCCTGAAATGAGTAACTCACCCCAGCATGAGGAAGAACGTTTGTTCCTTGATATACCTTACACTTTTCCTCTCGAGGAATTGAATAAATTTAGAAGAATCACAGGAGCATACACCCAACAGATCAGTGCGCTATCTTTAGATCCAATACTTCATCGAAGACAAAAAATAAGAAGACCAGTGGTCGACACTCCTGACCAAGTTTTTGTGCACGCGGTAGAAGACTTAATATATTTCTCAATCACTGAAATCGAACATCCTCTTAATTTGATCACTGAAACGCCGATCGAAAACGTCTCTGAGCTGGAGGATTTTTCATAAGAAGAAGGGTTTAATTCGGGATCTGAAGACATGGAAGATAACCATGACCATGATGAAGAAGGAGAAAACCCACCTCAAAATAATCAACCTTGGTTTTCCAGGGATGCCTCAGCCATCCCTAGATGAGTACCCAATATTCCTCGACACCCAGAGAAGTTACTTCTTAAATTTGACTCTGAAACCTCGGGATTGCCTGAGGATCATATCAAGAGACTCATACTAGCTATCAGACTTATGAATGTCCAACATGAAGATGTAGTTTGCAGGATGTTCCCCTATACTTTTTAGACTTCATCTTTCACGTAGTATTTTAACTTGCCTATAGGATCTATAACTAGTTGGATGAAGTTTCAAAAAGAATTTTTAGATAAATTTGCAAAAGAAACTTCTATGAGAGCTATGATGGTTGAGTTTTTTGACTCCACCATGAGTTTGAAGGAAAGAATCAAATATTCACTACCATATTAAACAAATTCCATCCCGAAGCTAAACCTTCTCAGGAATTGCAAATTGAAGTATATGCCAATGCTCTCCTAGCTTCTATTTCCATGTTTGTGAAGAGGGCTACCAAATGAATCCAGGCTGAGAATTTTGAAGAAGACAAAATGATAGAGTTCCAAATGAAATAATGAAAAGAAATTCAAGTCTCCTTAGTTAAGAAATAAGTTCAACCTCCTCCCCGGAGAGGACTATTGCTTACTAGACCCCGAGGGAAACAAGCAGAACAAGCTCTTGAAAAAGGAAGTGGGGACACAGAGGATCTACAACGCATGGTCAAAAATATATCAAATGAAATCATAGACATGAAGAGAAGTGAAAGGGAGGGAAACCAAGGCCAAAGTCCCTATAAGCCTTTCTCTAAAAGTAATTCACTGTTCAAATAAATTGAACCTCCCCCGACCAACTTAAACATCGATCTGGGAAACATAGCATCTGACTCTTTTTGCACCTATCACCAAGAGAACCACTCTGAAAGATATTGCCTTCAATGGGTGCATTCCATGAATTTGATGGCCAACCAATTTCTAGACGAAGTCTCCCTAACCAAACAACGAAGCGGGTCAACTATAAATATCGTTGATCAGGAAGAGGCTGACCCACTGAAAGAAAAAAACATGTTGATATGGGAGCCTGGCCTAACTATGCCTTCTGATGAACTATTTGAGGTTCAAGAACCACCTGTAGAAGTCTTGGCTATGCAAACATGAAGTAGGGGTCAATTGGTTTTAGAAAACCTTACCCCTACCCAAACTTCTGGAGAAAGATCAACTCTCGATCACCCGAAAGCACCTTTTTCTCCCCATAAGAACCCTATAAATATCCATACACGAGAATCGCCCAAGATGGATTACAACATAGTAGAAGATTTGAAGAAGTTGAAGGATAATATATTAGTTATAGACATATGTAGAATCCCTCAGCAGAAGGAATACCTGTTACAAGCTTTGAAATCAGTAGAAAATCTGACGACAAGCATTGATCAGGGAAGAAATACAAATTCCATATATCTAGGAAATAAACCGACTGTGAATACCTTCCTTGAAGATAGAAGGGAAAACCTTTTGTCCCACCATTCCTTTTAGCATTCGAAGTCTTCAACATAAACCTCCATAACTATTTGGTCGATTCAGGAGCATCCTCTAATGTTATGCCATTGTCTATTTACAAAAAACTAAATGCAGTCCCTCTCAAAAGTGACAGACATGTAATACAACTAGACATAACCCAGGTGAAATTCATGGGGGAACTCAAAGACGTATTGATCAAAATAGTGACACATCACAAGTTTGTGCAGGTGATTGACATCATTGTAGTAGATATCCCATAAGCTTATGGGTTATTGTTAAGACGATATTGGTCTGAGATGTTAAACAGATACTTTAGTATAGACTGGGTGCACCTTTGGCTACCATTAAAGGGACACAAACATATAATCAAAATTGATAGGGAAATATATCTAAAACATACTGTCACTGACCTAGAAACCCTAAACAAACCCTCATTGATAGATTTACCTATGCTAGGCAATTATTCCTGTGATTCCTACTTTGATAAATTCACCCCTCTCTCATTTGATGTCCCTCTTACTCAAAATTACGAAATGATTTTTCATGAAGAATTGTCGACGATAGAAGAAGAAACCCTTTTTTGCCAAGAACCCACATTAGAAATCACAAAAAAAATAGGAGGAAAAGAGGAAGTGAAAGGAAAGAAGAAGCTGAAAGATTCTTCCCACAAGTTTGGACCTTATAATTTGATGGCTCTAAATCGCAAGAATGGTCTAGGGCAGGGTTCATCCTCATTAATCCTAAAGGTAAATGACATTTTCTATCCTGTAGACTTGATTTTGAGTGCACAAACAATACCACCAAGTATGAAGCTTTAGTACAGGGGCTAAAAAAAGCCATAGACCTAAACATCAAATAATTAAAGGTTTTCAAAAACTCCAAAATCATCGTCAAACAGATAAGGAATACTATACATTTCAATTCTCCACACTTGAAGAATTACCAACAAAAAGTACATAGGCTAATAGAATATTTTGAAGCTTTCAACATTACAGCGATTCCTAGAGCGAAAAACACTCTTGTTGATTCTTTGGCCACCACTGCTTCAAGGCTATCACCTCTAGAGGATTATGAAGCCTCTCGGTTCACTATGGAACTGCTATACAAACCCTCGGTACCCAACAATATTTCTAATTGGAAGTTTTTTGAAGGAGACAAACATATTATAAAATTTTTGGCCAATTAGGAAAATTTTAAGGATTTGGCCATTGACGATGAAGTTTTCTAGGAATGATCAATGGAAACCATTCATGATAGAAATCATCTGATTGACAAATAAAAGTCTCACATGATACCGAAGAGGGTATAAAATTTAGAAAATCTCTTTGACCTAAAGGAACGATTTAAGGGGTCAAAAAACGCGAAGACTGGTAGTTCCTATCCCATGCACAAAACTATAAATCTCAGAACCCCGAAAAACCCAAAAAACGTAAAAATCAGCAAGACAATATCTAAAGAGGAAAGGAAGTCCTATCTTAAAATGTCCAGATAGTATCAAGATATCTTTGTGTGGTCCTACCAATATATGAAAATGTATGATACCTGTATCATCCAACACACTATCCCTTTAAAGCCTAAAGTAAAACCCTTCCAACAGAAGCTCCAAAAATACCAACCATCCCTGGAGCCCCTCATGTGTCAGGAGTTAAAGAAACTATTAGATGCCAAAATTATCTTCTAGGTTAGACACTCTGTGTGGGTAGCAAATTTGGTTCCTGTGAGGAAAAAGTCTCAAGAGATTCGCCTATGTGTAGATTTCAAAAACCTTAACAGAGCTTCAGAAAAGGAAAACTACCCAGTCCCACCAATGGAGAAACTCTTGCAGACCATGTCTATCTCTGAGATTTTCTCATTGTTGGATGGCTTCTCAGGTTATAACCAGGTTTTAGTTTCAAAAGAAGATCGTTTAAAAACTACCTTCTGAACCAAGTGGGGAACTTTTCTTATAAACACATGCCCTTTGGGTTGATCAATGCAGGAGTGACCTTCTAGAGGGCCATGGATGTATCATTTTGGGGACTAATCAACAAGTGTGTAGTAGTCTACTTGGGTGAGGTGATCTTCTATTCAAAGAACATAGAAGATCACATACAACACTTAACCCAGTTTTTGAGAGGTGTAGGAAATACATCATATCCTTAAACCCTAAGAAACCTATTTTTGGTATCGAGGAAGGTAATTTGTTAGTCCACATTATATATCAAGAAGGCATTCGCATAGACCCATAAACAATTGAGGCAATAGCTCAACTTCCTTTACCTCACAACAAGACGACTATGCAGTTGTTCTTCGGGAAAATCAATTTTGTGAGGAAGTTCACTCCCGATTTCACAGAAACTATCAAACCTCTACAAAAAATGATTTGTAAGGATGCTAAGTTTAAATGGGATGATGAACGAAAGAAGGATTTCAACAATATTAAAACTACAATCTCTCAAGCCCCAGTGTGGTGAAGTCTCGATTTCAATAAATATTTCTTCCTATATACTTTCGCTTACGACCAATCATTAGCTGCATTATTAAATCATATGGATGATGACAAAAATGAAGCCTCGATGTCATTCATGAAAACTAACCTCGAAGGTGCTAAACTTAATTATCCTTCTATATATAAACAAGCTTATGGGGTTTATAAGGTAGTAAAACATTTCAGATCTTACATCCGCAAGAACCACACCAAAGTAATCGTGGCTCACCCTGTAGTCTGATCCCTATTTAATCAACAGGATATGGGGGAAAGAAGAGGAAATTGGATGACAGTAGTCCAAGAATTTGATCTAGATATTAAAACTGCTAAACTAGTTAAAGGACAAGGGTTATGCAAACTAGAAGTTGAAGCTCAAGATCAAGTAAATGAAGACCCTGGATGGGAGAACGAAATGGCATTATGGTGTGGTGAAGCTTCATACATTTCCCTAGGATAAGAATCTTGGTATGAGAAACTAAATTATCTCTTGCACCATGGGACTTGTCCAAAAAACCTCAACCCTAGGGAAAGTAGATCTCTTAGGTTAAAATCTGCACAATATCGCCTCATAAATTCGGTACTCTTCCAAATTAATTATGATGGGGTACTTTTAAGATGCCTTGAATGTGAATATGTAGATAAAGTTCTGAAAGAGCTCCATGATGGCCCTGTCGGTGGGCATTTTGCAGGAGACACCACTACTAATAACACACTGAGAGTTGGCTATTATTGGCCCACTTTGTTCAAGGATGCTCACACTGTTGGATTACTGAGAGGGGGGGTGAATCAATAATAGATAAATTTAATCCGTTTAACCATATAATCCAAGTGTTATATATATTTAGCATTATCATCCAATAACTGTAGAGTAAATAAGAAATGAACAAATGAACAATCATACACATACACAATACACCAATGTTTTACTTGGAAACCCAAAGTGGGAGAAAACCACAAAATTATTTTTCTTATATGTCTTGAAGAATTACATTCATTGGAAGCACCAAATTCCTTTTTTTTCTAGCTACAACTGGAAGGAGGCTCCAACCCTCTAGTTTCTCAGGCTACAACCTGAGGGAAGCTCCAACTCCCCAATTATTTGGCTACAACCAGAAGGAGGCTACAACCCCCTATGTTCTCTGGCTACAACGAGAAGGTGGATACAAACACCTATCCTTGCGCTATCCAACTGCCATGATGTATAACTATAAAGATGGAACCACTATCACACTTTCACCATGAGATATATTGTTGTAAAACTGTACCAAACAACATGTACCAATAACCTGAACCATGCATCAACCATGCATCAACCTGTACCTCAACCTGTAATCAAACTGTACCATAAACAAGTGCATAAACCATGCACCAACTTGTACCAACCAACCTGTAATCAACATGTACCATAAACAAGTGCATCAACCATGCACCAACCTGTACCATGAACAAGTGCATCAACCATGCATCAAACCTATACAAATAACTTGTCACAACATCTTGTCACAAAAAATTTATGAACCAAATCATATATACTCACCAATATCAATCACCAAGACAACTCTCAAAGATGTGCATCAACCAAGTATAACACAACAACTCATAATCATCACCAAGATCAATATCTGCTTCTAATAATACAAGTATGCTACATCATCCATAAACCATGTGTCAACAATACTACTAACAAGTGCCTCCAACCATGTACCAAGTATGTAACAATCATGTATCAACTACTCATCAATATGTACCAACATCATCAACTATACACCTCATGTATGTGCCAACTCATGAATTACTTGTCTCAACCATGTACCCAACTTGTACCTCAACCAAAATCCCTCATCAATTTCATCATCCAAATATGATTTGTAACTCTGTAATAGACTTGGTTTATATGATAACGTACCTTCAAACCTTCCTTAACTTTAAACAACAAGAGACTATCATTTTTATCAAACTTTTCTTTAGTCTCACATGACTAGTTTTGGATTAGTCAACAACCCTAACTTGAAAGAATCATAACTTTGTACCTGTAATGAATAAAGATATGAAACTGATACACAATGTTATTTAGTGTGTTTTATGCAATTTTTCCAGGTTTCACTACTTGTAACCTCTCAGAAAAGTATTTATAGCAAAACTTGCATACCTTGCTGAAATTTTGGCTTAATCGAGAGAGCGACCTTGTAGAGAATTCCCCACATGGAATATTTCTTGAATTGATATGAATATGTTAAAAATAATACTACATAATTTAATATAACTAAAACATTTTGTCTTACTAAATTTGGATATTTTATGAAGAAGTTATGACGTTTTTACCCGAAACACTTGTTTTTGACTAGTTTCAGGACTAGCCACAACCCCTATTTTCCATGGAGTGTAACTCCAAAAATACAAAGACCCACGAGATGAATTTTTTACCACAGATACTTGGATATGTTTCCTCAATGTCATAGAAATTTCACATTCTGAATCATTCTATAAAAAAATGTAATTCGAAAATGGTGAGATGGCATGTAAATAACATATCTTAGAAAACATCATCAAAAGAATTTATCCTTCCTTGAATTCCGGCCTTCTTTTCTTCACCTTCCCTCATAAATTATTCTTAGATATCCTTTGGTTACCTCAGACACCTATAGTTATTCAATATTCTCAAGTGTGTCTTAAATGAGAGAGCCTTGCCTCTTATTTATACTCTCCAAGTAGAATCCTTAAAAACATCTTCTAGGTCACTTTGCCCACTTTCCTTATTTTAGGGTTAACCCACTTCAAATTTATGCATTAAATTTATTATTTAAATAATTTATTTTGTATTCACTTTGAATTGTATTTCATTCATCACTTCAATTTATTATTTACCTTTTAAAATCTTATAAACCACTTTGACTACTTTGATCTTGTAGGGCTTCTAGATGACATAAGAGGGTCCTCCAACTTCATAAGGCCATAACTCTCAAACCCTGAGGAGTTATGTGACGTTCCACATACCACCATAAATGGAATGACATGTACTATCCATATATAATAGTATTACCTGCAAATATATCAAAACTCATACCGTTATCCATCAAGAAAACTTGGGTCCATTACCCAAAACCTGGGTTCTCCAACTTCTGATGTCCATAACTCTCTAACCGTGAGGAGTTATGTGACGTTCCACATACCATTGGAAATGGAATGAAAATCACTATCCATATAGGATAGTTTCACTGAAAAATTCAATGACCTTCATCTCATTATTCCACAAATAAGCATGGGTTCTCTAACCATACTTCTAGGATAACTCAATCCGCAAAGCGTGTTCCCATGAGGGATTTCACCATAAGGGGACCACTTTGGTGTTCATCCATTTGTATTTATTATCAACCATGAAAAGAAAACAATGAGTAATATTTACATCAAACAAACTTGTTTCCATTACTCAAACCTTTGTGCTACTTGATTCGCTACCGTACTTTCTCCAAGGGTTGACATCAATCACTAAGGGTTGACATCAATCTACAATATCACTCTCCAATAGTTGGCATAAATTACAACCAACAATCCATACCAACTATACATCAACCTAAGCCAAGTGTCTGACAATATCCCCCTTTGGCATTGATGGAAACACTTAGGCATGATAACATTCATGTTTATACTCTTTATCAATGTTTCTATATCTCTCCCTTTGACATCAGTGAAAAAGGGTATCTCCCTTTGAGGTTGCTCCCCTTGAATGAACTCTCCTTGGGGCTTATCCCCCTGTCTTCATGCCTTTGATTTTTATTTGTGTTTATAATCCTCTAATCACTCTCTTTCCCTTCATATGAATAATAGCTTTGCCTCTGATAAAGGGTATCACTCTGAAGTCATATCTCTCATTCTTCCCTTGTGACAATCGCTCCAATTGGAAGCATGCCTCTATGCTCTCTCTCCAAGCATTTACCTTTTGCATCTAATAAATCTCTCCCCCATTGTCCTATTTATGGTGTTTCCTCGTGTACGTATAAAAAATATAAGATAATCATTCAAAACTATTCATTTTGGAGTAGAAATTATTCCTAGTCTCTAGTGAAGATACTCAAGGTCTTCCCATGGAAGCGGTTTTGTAAAGATTAATGTCGCTTGTTATTTTGTTCCCAGATATTCATCTCTGATGTTCTTCCCTTCAACCCATTCCTCTAGAAAGTGATGCTTGATTGGAATGTGATTCGTCTTGGAGTTCATCATGGGGTTTTTGAGATACTGATGGTGCTTGTTTTATCACAATAGATTAGAATGGGAGCATCATAGTCAACCTGTATATCTGTCAAAGTTTGTTTCATCCAAATATCCCCTATAAAACATGATGTTGTTGCAATATACTCTACCTCTGTTGTAGATAAATATATTGATGATTGTTTCTTTCTTATCCATGACACTAAACACCCACCCAAGTATAACGTTGATCCACTGGTGCTTCATCGATCATCAATACAACCCGCCCAATCTGCATTTGTGTAGGAAATAAGTGATATATCCTTTCCTTTTAGATACCACAATCCAAAATCTTATGTTCCTTTGAGATATATGAGAATCCTCTTCACTGATAATAAATGTGATTCCTTTGGTGCTAGTTGAAATCGTGCCACCTGTCCAACTGCCTGCATTACATCTGGACTGGAAGTTGTCACATATAGTAAGCTACCAATCATTGACCTATATTTCCTCTAGTATATAGACTTTGAATCATCATCTTTTCTCAACTTGCAACTAGTTTTCATAGGAGTGGTAACTAGTTTGCAATCTTCCATTCCAAACCTCTTTAGCATTTATCTGATATACTTAGTTTGAAAAATAAAAATTCCTTGGTTTCTTTGAAATATATGAAGACCCAAAAAGAAGGATAGTCCTCCAAGTAATGACATTTCAAATTCATTCTACATATCCTTTTCAAATTTCTGGCTTAACCTGTCATTAGTACTTCCAAAACAGTATCATCAACATAAATTCAATTAATAAAATATTACCTTTAGTTACCTTGATGTAGAGGTTGTTGTTTGTGCTTCCTTTCCATAGTTCATAGGGAGTTTTGTCATTATTGTTTTTGAGCATTACTCTGTTTTGAATGTGAACTGATGTATGCACTGCATGTGTCCAAAAAATATCTATCAATTTGGAATCCATTAGCATTGTTCAAGCCACTTCCTGTGTAATTATCATCCATTATGATAATGTTCATTTTTCTTTGAACCAATCTATGAATCCATTTTTTCGTCCACTATCATATATTTATCCAAACCTACTGAGTGTTCTTATGAATCCATCTCTTTCCATACTGTCCAAGACTCTACTTGTGCAATTGTCTGTAATGATGACCCATTTATCACTATATTATCATGAAGTCTTGATTAATCTATCAAACTGCACTTCTGCTAAATGATTTCTCTGAATCTGTCTTCTCAAACTCTACAAGCTACTCGATGGATGGTTATTTGGTCTGTCACAGCTATCGCATAGACTCCCTCTGTCTAATATTCATATTACTTGGGAGTCTGTAAGCTGAATGGCTCAGAACAATTCCTTCTCTGATGTGTATTCATCATCATCTTCATTGGTAGATTCATTATCTCTTTGAGATCTGACTTCTTTCTTTCTATCCGTGGATTCATTTTTCACTACAATGCCTGAAAGTACAATCTCTTGAACCTGTTCCTTATTTACCTATCCTTCCTTTCTTTGAGTTATTTTCAAAATCTTTTTGTATATCACATCTTTCCTTTTCTCTGTAGAATTTTCTTCATCTTGTTTTATTGCCAATATTGCAATCTGTGGTACCTGGTCTTTTCTCCCATGTTCTTCTTATTTTCTTATCCATACTTTCTTATATCTGATATAAATATTCTCTTTCATGGAAGTATTGATCATGCTTCTACAATCACTGGCTGTGTGTACATAGTTATGACATTTGCAACACTCAATGTTACATGTGACCACATAGGCATGGTATGCTTGAACATTTATTTTATAATTCCTACCATCTGCAGCCTTATGTCCAAAGTTAGTACAATAAAAACATTGAACATAAAATAAATTTTCATACCAGGGAGTGAATGATCTTCTTTGTGGCATAGTCCTTCTTAATTTTTTCCTTGACTGATCATGATCATGATTGAATCTTCTTTGTGGCTTGAACATGTATGGTATTCTTGAATATGTATCCTCAATAGTTTTCTTAGATTCTAGTTGACCATGATTCCTTCCTTTGAGTACTTATACATAACTCTTTATATTTTCTTCATTCTTCTTTTCTAGCAACGTAGAGTGCTTCTCTTCATTCTCTTCAACTGATGTGGATGTTTCTGTCTCTTCAAGGTTCTTGTCGATCTTCATGATTTTGATCTTAGTGTGACAACTTCTTCTTTAATATTATCAGCCTCTTCTTCTTTCTTCATTATCTGAGACTTCATGACCTCTCTTGTTCTCTTTTCTTCTTCAAGTTGGATTTTCATTGTAATTATTTCTTCTTCCAGTCTTCTCTCTTCTTGAAAAAACTCTTCCTCAAGTTGGTTTAAGTAATTGGTTATTTCCTTGAGATGATCCATCAGTATATTTTCTCTCTTTTCTGCTGCTATGTTGGCTTCTAAACATTTCTTTTGATATTCTAGAGTTTCTTCAATTCTTCTGGCCTCTTCTAGTTGAGCTCTTAAATTATTGATGACCCATTGATCCTTTTCAAAAACTTGAACGTTTTTCTTTTTCTTCATCAATTATTTCTTGGATGAATTGTTTTCTTCTCTTTCTTTCCTTAGACATTTAATTGCACTGATCAATTTTTCTCTGTAATCAGCTTCTACTTCATCATACTCTTCTGAATTTGAATCTGTCTGACATGATGAGAATCTTTCTTCTTGTTCTGTATCTGCATCTTCTTTGGGGTTTTTTGAATCTGCGATGGGTGAAGAATATATGTCATGTAACTTATCCCAAATTTATTTGGATGATGAACATTTACCAACCTTTTCTCTTACCAGTTTAGGTAATCCTTCCCTGATGAAATCCATTGCTATTTTGTTATTCTTATTCAATTCCTTCTTGGCTGCAGTCTTTTCCCTTTTTGAAATATCATATCCTATAAGAACTGATAGCCAAATATTATGTTCTTGTTCCTGTAAAAATAATTCCATCCTTCTACTCCACATCTCATAATTAAAACCATTTTGACCATTAAACATTGGTACTCCATTCTCAGAATAATCCATGATATCCTTCCAGTGGTTAAACTCTTTCCTGAAGGAACCTCTCTCTGATACCAATTGTTGGATTACTGAGAGGGGGGGGTGAATTAGTATTAGAGAAATTTAATCCTTTTAACGATATAACCCAAGTGTTATATCAATTTAGCATTATCATCCAATAACTGTAGAGTAAAAAATAAATGAACAAATGAACAATCATACACATACAAAGTACACCAATGTTTTATGTGGAAACCTAAAGAGGGAGAAAACCACATAATTATTTTTCTTATATGTATTGAAGAATTAGATTCATTGGAAGCACCAACTTCCTTTGTTTTCCAGCTACAACTGGAAGGAGGCTCCAACCCCCTAGTTTCTCAGGTTACAACCTGAGGGAAGCCCCAACTCCCCAATTATATGTCTACAACCAAAAGGAGGCTACAACTCCCTATGTTCTTTGGCTACAACCAAAAGGTGGATACAACCACCTGTCCTTGCCCTGTCCAACCACCCTGAAGTATAAGTAGAATGATGGAACCATTGTCACACTATCACTATGAGATATACTGTTGCAAACCTCTACCAATCAACCTGTACCAAACAACATGTACCAATAACATGAACCATGCATCAACCATGCATCAACTTGTACCTCAACCTCTTATCAACATGTACAATAAACAAGTGCATAAACCATGCACCAACCTGTACCAACCAACATGTAATCAACTTGTACCATAAACAAGTGCATCAACCATGCACCAACTTGTACCTCAACATGTAACATTGTTGGCCCTTGGTTATGGAAGGAAGTGAAGAACAAGGAAGAAAAGGTGAAAAGAGATGTGGAATACACAGTGATTGTCATTGGGTCGAAGTGAGCAAAAGAGAAGAAAAGATGGAGCGAAGTACAAAAATGCAAGCCATTAGACGAGGAGATCGAGGATGACATATCAGCAAGGAAGATGGATCGAGGAAAACTCAACAAGTGGAAAAATCCACCATTGGATGCTTTGGAGAAATGTGCGAGAAGGAAGGAAAGATAGGTTGACGAAGCCCAGAAAAAGCACGTCAAGTTGACCTAGGGTTTTAGACACCTAAGGTTTTGGTATCTAGGGTTTTGGCACCTAGGTTTCGGCCTGGGGATTTCATTGATGTATTGTAATGTATAAATAAAGGTCAAGAGGACATGGGATGTGTTGGTATGATATTGTTGTTGATCTAGCTCTATTGTGTGGTGAGATATTATTGTATTGAGAGAGAGGAGTGCTAAGTGAGAGAGCCTTCTAGGATTGAAATATCTTCAGTTGTGTGCGAAGGTCAAGTCCTACAACTGGGTGTGCAGGAAAGGGAGAGAAAGAGAGAGAAGAAATAATATATGCTAGCTAAGAGTGCAAACAAGAACTGTAGGCTTTATCTTAATAAATCATGAGCACAGTTACGTGGACGTAACCCTAGAGAGAGGGTGAACCATGTACATATTGTGTTGTGTGTGTGATTGATGCTTTGATCTCTATCACTGTTATATTGTTATTTGCATTTTTGTATTAGATAAGATCTATAAATGTGCAAGGTAGATCAAGCTTGGTGAGGGATATATGAATGTTTCCTTGTTGTTTTATTAGATCCACTTGATATTCCCCTGGTTATAGACATCTCTGTCCTGTAACCCCCCTCTTAGCTTCTTTGGGTGAGACTACATCTGCTTCATAGGTGTTGCCGAAAGGGGGAGTAGCTAGGGCTTGTTGGTATGCTTTTCAAGTGAACCCTGGGTCTTCCCCTGTGCCAACAAATGGTTTCATTGTCTAGACATAAATATTTATGAGGGAATGTTAAGGTGGTTCCCATCGAAGACAGAGATTCAGAAGTGGATAGAAGATCAAGAGAGGGACTTCACTGAAGCCTAGAAAAAGAGCCCTAAGCTAAGTACTGAAGATTGTCTACAAAGATACATCTTCATCGACATTCATGAGATCTTGTTTGGAGGAATCATCAGGAGTTGCCTGAGTGGTTGGTTAGGTTAGTAGATACCCAGTTTGAGATCAGGTCTAGTGTAAATTCTAACCTTGTACAATATCTATTGCAAACTGATATTCAGAAAAGAACAGAAAAGATACAATGGCAAATACAAACATTACACAGAGATTTTTCACCTGGAAACCCAAACCGGGAAAACCAGCATATATTATATTGATACACTTGTGTTACATTGTTTACAATACAATATACATATAGGAGCCAGCGGCATCCAAAACCCTAACCCAATGACCTGAATTAGTCCAAAACCCTAATTCCTTAACCGAAAATAGAAAACCATCGGCAAAAACCATGTGCCGAAAACCACCTAATATCATGTGGTCCCGAAAATATGTCGTCCCAGAAATATGTCGGCCCGGCGATAATATGTCGGCAGGAAACCGACGAAAATATGTTGGCCCAAATTTTTTTTTTTCGGGGGCACTGCCCCCGAACCCCCGCGCGGGGGGCTCCGCCCCCCTGCGCGGGCGCTCAAACACTACTACTCGTGCAAAGAATATAACACATACCCAACATTCTCCCACTTGTTGTTTTCTTTGCACACAGGGGGTTACAGGGTTACATAGTCAACAATCCAGGGCAGCAA
>ML792708.1:195649-210337 GCA_009831015.1 Picea engelmannii | reverse complement strand
CTTGTCCAAGGACTTGCGCAACCTAAGCCACTGGGTGAGATCAAGAATGCGCTGATTGCAGAGTTCAAGAAACCTAAGTCAGAGTCTCAATGTATTACAAAACTGAAGGAGATCAAGTAGAAAGTAGCCAAGCCTATTTGGGAGTTCGATCAAAGGCTCAAGAACTTAATAGGCCAATTAAACTTTCAGATCCCAGATGAACAAAATAAAGAATAGTTCATTACTACCCTTTTACCACACATTAGAGTTCCCATGATGCAACAGAAGATTTCTTCATAGTCAGAAGCATTGGAAATTGCTATGAAGCTTGAATCATCCCCTATGGGAGAATCCAGCTCAGGTATGAGCCAGATCTTGAGCCAGCTAACTAGTTTGTCTCTATGAGTCGAGGATATGAAGAAGGAAAAGGGGAAGGACAAAAGAGAAGATATATAGTGTGTAATATGCAGATCAAAAGGACATGATAAGGAACACTGCCATTTATTCAATGAATATTTGGCCTCAGGAGCATCGAGCCCCTTGAAGCAAATCAACCGACCCTGGTGCAAAGTATGTAGAAATAGGCCTCACACAGGTGAGTGCTATTACATGCAGAAGTATGTTTAGACTCCCACAAATTTATATTGCACATTATGTAAGTATGTGGGGCACGAGGATTGGGATTGTAGGGAAAATGAACTTATGCATGAAAGATCGAGGGACATATACAAGATCCAAGGTGAAGCACAACAAGAAGGAAACACTCCACAGTATAACTCCCCAGGAAGAGGAAATTTCAATCCTCGCAGTGGATACAGAGGATGAGGACGAGGAGGAGGAATGGGTCGAGGCCGAGGACAGATCATTTGCTACAACTGCATGCAACCAAGACACTTGGCAAGGAATTGTTAGAATCCTTACACTACATGCAATTATTGCAGCTCGTTCAACCATGTTATAGAAGATTGCCCTGTGTTGCTAGCTAAGATGCAGGAAAGATGAGGACCTCAATAGAATCCACAAGTGCAATTGATATATGCTGAGCCTCATAGGGAAGACCCTAAATTCACTATTATCACTCTAGGAGGCACTGCTACAGGAGAGGATAGAATGCCTCAAGGAAAAATGGCAAAAGACTCAAGTATCAGGAAGGCTACAGAGAAGACCTGAACTTTCGATGCAAAGAAAGAAAGACAAATATTTGAGGAAGCAAGACAATATTTCAAAGAAGATCAAGGTTCCTCATCAAAAATAAATCCATAAATAAAATAATATGGAATGCCTCAGGCATTTGATCAATCTTCTTTGCCATAGGATGGAAAAGAGGTAAGCAAGCTCATGGAATTTTTATGCACCTATGTTAAGTTGAGTCAGGATAAAGGCGATGTACAAGAGCTACAGAACTTAATCAGACAGTATGAGCTAGGAAATATATACCCCTTACCGAATAGGGAAGTACATCAAATCAGAAAAAGGAAAAGGGAAAAAAAAGAATTACACTTGAATGCTCAAATAGGAGAGTATGATATAGACTATGTGTTCCTCGACTAAGGGTTAGAGGTCAATGTCATGATGAAGAAAACTTGGGCACTGATGGGGAAACCGAAGTTGATCTACTACCCTATCAGGCTTAGGATTGCTAACTAGCAAGTTGTCAGCCCCTTTGGAAGATTGGAACATGTCCCTGTGGACATCGATGGAGTGAGAACATTCACAGATTTTGAGGCAATTGAAATTGTTGAGGACCGTTTCCCTTACCCTACACTGTTAGGAATTGATTGGGCCTTCGATAAATCCATAATGGTTTATTTGGAGAATATACGTATGACATTTGAAATACATGGCCTTTGGGTCATTGCATCCTTAGATCCAGATGAGGGTCTATGATATACAGAGCCCATCAAAGAAGAATACCATGCATACGAACTGGAAAACATATACAAACTGATATCCAGACAACAAGATTACATCAACCCTACAGCCGATGGGAATCTGAGTTGGCAAAGTGATAGTGCATGTTCATCAGATTCATAAGAAGCATTGGAGAACTAGTAGAACCAAATGTATGAAGTATCTACCAGAAGATGTGCCAGATTAACCAGAGAAGTTCGCTGGATTGGCACGACAATAAGTAACTTACCCACATTTGATGGTCTGAACCCTTTAGAAGCCTTCCTATCATATTTTGAAGCAAGTGTACCAACACAACAGAGGCTGTTGGCAATGAATGAGGCCCTAAAATCCACACCAGCAAGATGGTGGGGAACCCAAAAAAGCAATATTACAGGCTAGGTACAATGCCAAACTTTGATGACAACATGGTTCTCAACACAAGTAGAAGGATGCAAAGCAAGTTACACAGGTCGAAGCTGCCCAAAAGACCATATGTGGAGCTACGAAGAGGCCTGGAGTGACATTCCCCAAGAACAATGGGTGCACAGATTCATTAACACACTGGACACAACCCCTATCAACTGGTACCTTCAAATGGAGATGCGCCTCATCACTACAGACTAGGAAGGTATGATTCAAAATTTTGTAACCACCTTTTTATTTGAAAGTGAATATCCTTCAGTAGACCAATCATTACATATTGTGAGATAGAAGGTATTTAAAGAGGCCTCTATCCTCCCTATGGAACAAGAAGAGGACGAATGGCCTGTGCCTCTCCAAAAATTGCAGAGTTGCTACAACATCAATGCCGACGATGATGATCCCAAGAAGGTAAAAATCACTGAAACAGAAGGCCAAAGAGATGTGACAGGACCGTGAGTTGAGCTACCATTTATTGGTCATCCAATCAATATTAAAAAATTCAATATTGGGACAGAGGAGACACCAAATCTTTCCAATGTCAGAGATTACTGGGATACTTCTACCATTGACAAGATTACAGGTTTGTTGCACGAATATCAGGACTTGTTTCCAACCAAGTTCACTGATATGAAGGGTATCAAAGGTCCTATGGGAGAGATGAGGATACCTTTGAAACTAGGTGTGAAGCCATTAAAGCAAAGACCCTACAGATTGAACCCAAAATATAAGGAAAAAGTGATGGTTGAGCTCGACAAAATGCGGGAAGCAGGGAACCTATCGAAGGGTTGGAATGGATCATCCCTATGGTGGTACAAGACAAGAATATAGTTGAGATTAGGATCTGCGTAGATCTTAGGAAGTTGAATGATGTCTATCTTCATGACCCTTTCCCTACACCATTCACTGATGAAGTATTTGATAATGTGGGAGGCCAGGAGGTATATTCTTTTACAGATGGATTTTCAGGATACCATCAGATATGGATTGCCCAGGAGGATTGCCACAAGACCATGTTTTCAATACAATGGGGATCCTACCAATATACAGTGATTCCATTTGGACTAAAGAATTCCCCAACCATCGTTTCCAGGGTGGTGGTCGAAGCGTTCAAAGAGTTTTTTCATAAAGTTTTAGAAGCATATTTTGATGACTAGACTATGTTTAGTTTGTTGAAAAAGTATATTGAATGTCTAAGGCTAATGTTGGATAAATGCAGACAGTTTCAAATTTATTTAAATCTGAATAAGTGCATCTTATTCTCACCATTTGGAGTGATATTAGGTCATATTGTATGCAAGCAAGGATTACTGGTAGATCCCTCTAAAATCACCATCATAGTTGATTTGTCGCCTCCTACTTTAGTTAAACAACTGTGCACTGCACTAGGACATACTAGCTATTATAGAAAATTCATTAAAGGATATGCTCATATCACAACACTGATGGATAAGTTGTTGAATAAAGACTTTCAGTTTGGTTGGACAGACGAATGCCAACAGATCTTCGACACACTAAAACAGAAGATGGTGAAAGCACCCATTCTAGTCTTTCTAGATTGGAGCAAGGAGTTTCATGTGCATGTCGATGCATTTTCTATTGCCTTAGGAGCAGTATTGGCATAACCTAGAGAAGGGGATATTGACCATCCATAAGATTTTTTTAGTAGGAAGCTATCTACAGATGAAGTTAATTACACCACTACCGAGAGAGAAGGATTATCCATGGTGTGCACGCTGTAGAAATTATGCCACTACTTGTTGGGAGGACACTTTAAAATGTTCACATATCACTCTACGCTGAAGTACCTAGTTATAAAGTCGGTGTTGGGGGGGAAAATATGCAGATGGATTATTTTTTTTCAAGAATATTATTTTGATATCATAACTAAGCCAGGAAGAATGAACAAGGGCCCTGACCACTTGTCGAGGTTGGAACATGGCGAAGAACCCACCAGTCTGGAGGATACATTGTTGGATGCACAACTTCTTTCCATTAGAAATATTGATGACCACTTCACAGACATAGGCCAGTTCCTGTCAACAGGAATGGAAGCTAGTGAATCTACAATTCCTAGAATAAACAACTAGTGGTACGTGCTGCAGACTTTTCACTAATAGTTGGTCAGCTATACAAGATGGGACCCAATGAGATATTAAGGAGGTTTGTCATGGAGACAGAGAAGCCATTGATCCTCGCAAAAGCTAATGAAGGCATCACAGGAGGACATTATGCAGGGAAAGCAACTACGCATAAGGTTCTTAGAGCTGGCCTTTGGTGGGCTACCTTACACAAATATGCTAAATATTATGCCAGAGCTTGTGATGTATGCCATAGAGTTGGAAAACCATCCCAAAGAGATGAAATGACATTAGCACCATAGATGACCCTACAAGCATTTGAAAAGTGGTCCATTGACTTTGTGGGACATATAAACCCACCAAGAAATCACACAGGAGCATGGTACATAATTACTACGATAGAATACTTGACTAGATGGGTTGAAGCAAGAGTAGTAAAGGCTTTTAGTACAACTACAACTGCACGTTTTATATTTGATGACATAATAACCAAGTTTGGATTCCCCAAGACCCTTATGAGTGATCAAGGCACACACTGCATCAATAAGACAGTAGAAGCTCTGACTGAAGAATTTGCAGTCCACCATCAAAAGAGTACACCTTACCATCCACAAGAAAAAGAAACAGTTGATGCATTGAACAAGATCTTGGAGACCAAACTGACAAAGATTTACAGTATGAACAGGGATGATTGGGATTTAAGAGTACCTGCAGTACTATGGGCCTATAGAACCACTTGCAAGAAATTAAAAATGAATACCCATTTCAAGTTGGTTTATGGTCTTGAAGCTGTTGTCCCGATGGAATACTTGGTGCCAAGCTTAAGAATTTCTACATTTATAGACATGGATGATACCGGCATTGTTCGCGAGAAGATTTCATAGTTCGTTGAACTGGAAGAAGACAGATTTATTGTAGGATTCCATCAGTAGGTTCAGAAGGAACGAGAGAAGGCCTATAATGGCAGGAACATCAAGAAGAAGGCATTCAAGCAGGGTGATTTAATATTTTTGTATGACAGTAAGTTTAAAAAACATTTGGGCAAGTTTAGGACGCATTGGCTCGGACCATATGAAGTCACCTATGTTACCAAAGGGGGAGCTGTGTAGCTGAAGAAATTGAACAAAGAGTGGAAGGAAGGATTAGTGAATGGGAGTCGGTTGAAGTTGTACTATGACAACGAGCTGCCTCACAGACCTCAGTAAAAATAAGAAGGAAAGGGTCTAGGTACTATGTACAGTTGAAACTGGGTACCAGACATAGAAAATATCGTCTGCACAAGGATGGGAAGGAGCCAAAGAGAAGAAAGAAAAGGCTACCCTACGCAATTCAAAGTCAAAGTAAAATAAAAGGATCAGATCTGAAGTGCCTCAAGACGAGTCATAGGTGAGTGTTAGGGGCTTCTTGGACCTTGGTTATGGAAGGAAGTGAAGAACAAGGAAGAAAAGGTGAAAAGTGAACTTCGTTGAAGACATAGTGACTGTCACTGGGTCGAAGTGAGCAAAAGTGCAAAAAAGATGGAGTGAAGTACGAAAATGCAAGCCATTGGATGAGGAGATCGAGGATGATAGATCAACAAGGAATATGGATCGAGGACAACTCAACAAGTGGAAAAAGCCACTGTTGTATTATTTGTAGCACTGCGTGAGAAGGAAGAAAAGATAGGATGGCGAAGCCCGAAAAAAGCAAGTCAAGTTGACCTAGGGTTTTGGCACGTAGGTTTTGGCCTAGGGCTGTCATTGAAGTATTGTAATGTATAAATAAATGTCAACAGGACCTAGTTCATGTCAATACAATATTTTTGTTGATATAGCTCTATTGTGTGGTGAGATATTATTGTATTGAGAGAGAGAAGTGCTAAGTGAGAGAGCCTTCTGGTATTGTAAGATCTTCAGCTGTGTGCGAAGGTCAAGTCTTGCAGCTGGGTGTGTAGGAAAGGAAGATAAAGAAAGAGAAGAAAGAAGATATGCTAGCTAAGAGCGCAGACAAGAACTGTAGGCTCTATCTTAATAAATCATAAGCACAGTTCTATGGACATAGCCCTAGAGAGAGGGTGAACCACATACATCTTGTGTTGTGTGTGTGATTGAAGCTTTGATCTCTATCATTGTTATATTTTTATTTTCATTACTATATTAGATTAGATCTATAACTTTGCAGGGTGGATCTAGCTTGGTGAGGGATATATGAGTGTTGCCTTTTTGTTGTATTAGATCCACTTGATATTCCCCTAGTTGTAGACATCTCTGTCCTGCAACCCCCCTCTTAGCTTCTTTGGGTGAGTCTCCATCTACTTCGTAGGTGTTTCCAAAAATTCCAGTAGCTAGGGCTTACTGGTACGCTCTTCGAGTGAACCCTGGATCTGCCCCTGTGCCAACAACCATGAACAAGTGTGTCAACCATGCACCGAACCTGTATAAATAACCTATCACAACAACTTGTCACAACAAATTTATCAAACAAATAAGATCTACTCACCAAGATCAATCACCAAGACAACTCACAAAGAAGTGCATCAACCGAGTATAACACAACAACTCATAATCATCACCAAGATCAATATGTGCTTCTAATAATACAAGTATGCTACATCATCCATAATCAACAATACTAGTAACAAGTGCCTCCAACCATGTACCAAGTATGTACCAATCATGTATCAACTACTCATCAAATATGACTCATCAATATGTACCAACATCATCAACTATACACCTCATGTATGTGCCAAGTCATCAACTACTTGTGTCAACCATGTACCCAACTTGTACCTTAACCAAAATACCTTATCAATTTCATCATCCAAATATGATTTGTAACTCTGTAATAGACCTGGTGTATATGATCACATACCTTTAAACCTTCCTTAACTTGAAACAACAAGAGACTAACATTTTTATCAAACTTTTCTTTAGTCTCAGATAACTAGTTTTGGATTAGTCAACAACCCCAACTTGAAAGAATCATAACTTTGTACATGTAGTGAATAAATATCTAAAACTGATACACAATGTTCTTCATTGTTTTTATGAAATTCATCTAGATTTCACTACTTGGAACTTCTTAGAAAAGGATTTATAGCAAAAATGGCACACCTTGCTGAATTCTGGCTTACTCTAGAGAGCGACCTTGTAGAGCGTGCCCCGCATGAAATGTTTGTTTAATTGATCTGAAAATGTTACAAAACATACTAAATAATTTACTGTAACCAACACATTTGGTATTACTTAATTTGGATATGTTATGAATATGTTATGACATTTTTACCCGAAACACCTATTTTTGACTAGTTTCAGGACTAGCCACAAACCCTATTTTCCATGGAGTGTAACTCCAAAAATACAATGAACCACAAGCTGAATTGTTTACCATAGATAATTTCATATGTTTCCTCAATGGAATATAAATTTGATGGTCTAAATCATTCTATAAAAAAATTTATTAGGAAAATGGTGAGATGACCTGAAAATAACATACCTTAGAAAGCATCATCAAAATAATTTATCCTTCCTTGAATTCCAGCCTTCTTTTCTTCACCTTCCCTCATAAATTCAGCTTATATATCCTTTGGTTACCTTAGACAGCTATAGTTATTCAATATTCTCAAGTGTGTCTTAAATGAGAGAGCTTTTCCTCTTATTTATACTCTCCAAGTATCTTCCTTAAAAACATCTTCTAGGTCACTTTGCCCACTTTCCTTATTTTAGGGTTAACCCACTTCTAATTTCTCCATTAAATTTATTATTTAAATAATTTATTTTGTATTCACTTTGAATTATAGTGCACTCATCACTTCAATTTATTATTTACCTGTTAAAATATCTTAAACCACTTTGACTACTCTGACCTTATGGGGCTTCTAGATGACATAAGAGGGTCCTCCAACTTCGTAAGGTCATAACTCTCAAACCGTGATGAGTTATGTGACATTCCACATACCACCAGAAATGGAATGAAATGTAGTATCCATATAGAATAGTATTACCTGAACATATTTCAAAAATCATATTGTTATCCATCAAACAATCTTGGGTCCATTACCCAAACCCAGGTTCTCCAACTTCTGATGGCCATAACTCTCTAACCGTGAGGAGTTATGTGACGTTCCACATACCACGGGAAATGGAATGAAAATAAATATCCATATAGGATAGTTTCATGTAAAAAGTCACTGAAATTCATCTTATTATTCCACAAATAAGCATGGGTTCTCTAATCAGACTTCTAGGATAACTCAATCTGCAAAGCGTCTTCCCATGAGAGATTTCACCATAAGGCGACCACTTTGGAGTTCATCCATTTTTAACTATTTTCAAACATGAAAAGACAATAATGAGTCATCTTGACATCAAACAAACTTGGGTCCATTACCCAAACCTTTGTGCTACTGGAATTCACTATCGTACTTTCTCCAAGGGTTGACATCAATCACTAAGGCTTGACATCAATATACAATATCACTCTCCAATAGTTGACATAAATGACAACCAACAATCTATACCAACTATCCATCAACCTAATCCAACTATCTGACACACACATATGCTAGGAACTGTAAAACTATAAGAGAGCAGTTGTCCCACTCCAACCGGTGACCGTTTCTAGGCCTTTTGAACAATGGGGGTTAGATATAATAGGAGAGATTACACCAAACTCTTCAAAACAACACAAGTATATACTTATTTCCACCGATTATTTCACTAAATTCATAGAGGCCACCCCCCTGACTCATGTAAACGAGAAGGTGGTGATCCAATTCATAGAACAACAATTAATCACAAGGTTCGACGTCCCTTGTGTTCTTGTTTTTTATAATGCAACTTACTTTTCTTCCATGTTATTAATAGATTTTTCCCTAGACAAAGAAATCATAATTAGGTACTCTACAAATTACTATCCATATGGAAACAGAGTGACAGAATCAACTAATAAAAATCTAGTGAGGATATAATTAAAGAAAATGGTTGCAGACAACCAGAGGAATTGGCATAATTCACTTTATAATGCTTTATAGGCTGACAAAGTCACACCCAAGGAATATATAGGGAATTCCCATACTTTCTAGTATATGGGCATGAAGCCATTCTTTTGAATGGGCTATATCTTCCATCCCTTCAACTCGCTCAGAATTCCAGAGGGAAACCCTCATCAAACTTACAATAGAGAATTGAAACCCTGCTCATGTTAGAAGAAGAAAGGGAGAAAGCTAATTCAAAGTTCATATCCCACCAATAGATAGTTAAAATATGGTTTGAAAAGCATAAGGCTAAAGAGAATAATTTTGAAGTAGGAGACCTAATCCTAAAATGAGACAAAGAAAAAGAGCCTAAAGAAAAACATTCTAAGTTTCAGAATCTATGTCTCAAACCTTTTCAGGTGGCTGAGAAGATTGGGTTAGGCACATATCGACTACAGAATCTGAGGGGAGAATTTGACACTCTCCCGGTAAATGGCCAATCCATTAAATAATATTTTCATTAATTAATTTCATATATATATATATATATATATATATATATATATATATATTTGTTTATTTTTCTTTTGATACGTCGATTTATCTTTTGCATTTTTAAATTTTGTTTTGTCTTTTGCGATCATCCTTCCGAGATTTTGAAAGATTGTGTTTAGTGAGACAATGTTTGACCTCAAATCACGCGACATAGAAAACTCTCTTCCTAACTCGTTGCTCACATACAAACATAAGAAACGATGAGGAACCTGCAGTTGTTTGAAGGGATTCTTTATATAACTTGCGCAGATGGACAAGTTTGGAGACATGCAGAAGCATATTCTTTGTGGTTTGGTTAAAACCTTAAGGGAAATACGGTAAGATGGAAGGAACTACATGCACCTCCAAGATAGAGATAGTAAGTTTCACCTTAAAAATCTCATCTTGCAAATAAAAAACGTCCTCCTCTCATGCTCGCTTAAGGAATTCAGCCAAAATAAAAGTCAACTATATCAAATGAGTGCATAGTAGGAGAGTTTATGTAGATATCTTTGTTGAGGCTATGGATGATCATTGGCAGTGAGGCAAGGTCTTTGACATCAGGGTGACTATGTCGGGGATATGGATGCTCGTTGGCAGTGGAGCAACACTGTAGAAAGTGATTAAAGGTAACTAAAGGCTCCATGCCAGTGAACGCTTTACTAGATTTTTGTCAAAGAGGGCGTGAGTCAGGTTACAGGAAACAAAGGAGGAATAAAGGTTTAAAACCCCACATGCACACTCAGAGGCATCAACTAGAGAATTTAAAATGCAAAGGTAAAAGAGGCTTTGATTTAAAACTAGGTAAGTTCTCCACCATCTTTTGCATCAGCCGAACATGAAGGAGGATCATAGATTTTTATTTCACACAGTAAGTCTCCATTTGTTGAGAAATCCACACACCCTAAAAAGCCTATGTCAAATTTTACTTTTTTGGGTACCACTTGATCTTTTGCACTGTCTAATTCGACTTCATTGTGAAAAATGTTGTCTTTTATTATCATCTTGACTCTCATTAAGTCTTTCAAAGTTTTATTGAATCTATGAAAACCCATGACATGAAAGGTTTGACTTTTAAATAAAGAATCAACTGTCAAAAAATTTCACCCGATGTGCCCAAATTCGACATTGGAAGGAATTAAAAGATGAAAGAAAATCACTAAAAAAAAACTGCAGTTGTTGGGCACCAATCTTCACCGACATCGGCAAAAGAAGGTTTTCTTTCACGACAAGCATCACACAAGGATATCATTGATAACTGATCCCTTTTGGCATCGGTAAAAGGATAGGAGAGTAAACATTAATGGAGAAAGAAATGATATCCCTAATAGACAATACCCAACGCGCTTAGCGAAATCAAAGAAGAACAAATTGCAACAAACATTCAAACCATGCTAAAAAAAATTCTCTAATCGCTGGCTTCCGAAACATTTTAGCATCGAGGGTTTTGAGGAAGCTAATCCATAGGAAAACTAGTGATAGGTTTGTCCCCGATCCTCGACCCCCGATACCTTGTAGGAAAGGAAAGTAACAGTCTTCAGTGTAAGATCATCATATGGAGGGGAGAAAAACACACAAAGCAACTTAGAACACTGCGGAGGGTAAATTCAGAGTTAACTTGGAGGAAATATGGTTTGTATGAATGGTGCGAACAAGTGGCACTGCACAAAGAATCCTAGTCTCGAAAATATGTTCTGATTTAGACAGGAAAAGATATGGACAAAGAAAACAAAAAATACACACACAAAGAAAGGAAACAATACATCCAACTGCTACAACTAGAATCCTTTCATCAAAGTTTCAGGACTTTTGCATTCTATTTCGATTGAGCTCAAATTCTATACAATAGACACTCTTGACACTATTTGGCCAACCAACCTGGTTCAGATTGAAAACATGAAATATATAGGCAAAGGTGTTGCTTGGGCTACCCTTCTCTTTAGCTACTATCCCTAGAATCTAGGAAACAAGCCTTCCTATGATCAATGGCCTTTCGTATGACCTCTTTCCAAAAATAGAAAACAATTGTGTACGATTATGTCGTAACCACTTGTTTCTTGGTTCGGTCATCAATAGCTCTCATCATAGGGGTGGTGATGTGTCACATTTTTTTGATGTTCTTTGTGCTTCACGTAGCTACATGATTGTATCCTATTCTTCCTGGAGCTACCTCTTAAGGCATGTCATGTTCCCTTCACGGTCTCATGATGCTGACACCTTAAGGGTCTTTGCTTCCAACTATCATCTTAATTGTCTGTTTTCCTAGTAGAGTTCGACAATTGCGAGTTGTGCTTGTTTCAACTGTTGAGTCAGCTCTCGAACATTAGTGGCTATGGAATCTTCCATGCTCATTCTTATCTCTCTTTCCCAACTTGTGCCTTCGATAGGCTCTAGCCAAACAACATGCATAAGTAATTCCTCAACAACCGATCTTGTGTGCAGCTTGCTTGGGACTTGGGTTCCCCCAACTTCCTTGTTCTTCCTTCGCCTGCCCTTTCTCTGGGGTATCAACTGTTGGGGAGGCATGTCTTCCAACGTAATTCCTTCCGACAAAATTACTTCCACTTCGGCCTTCGTACAATGTGATATCATCGTTGCCGCGCGCAGATGGGAATCTCCCTTTGAAACCTCGGGGATGCCTGCAATGAGTAGGAACGAATCCCAGTCACTTTGGGGCTCATGTCTATCGCTTATACTACTTTGCATGCCCTTTATTATGTTTTGAGGGGTTCCCATGGTGCAACACATATATTTATTATGCACGAAAGACTTGGTAAGGGCTTGAGGCGGAAAACTTGATCAATCTAGGCTCGTGAGATGAACTACCAACAATGCATAAGCTTAGATAGTGATTAGAATGCATACAAAACATCCATAATTTATAACAGAATGGGAAGTAGGGGGAAACATGTCAGGTAACACTAAATTCATGGGGACTGGATGTTTTGAATCAAACTGAATATTTTTTGTGGCACATCTGCGCAATGAGTACATCCCAGGGCATGCGAGGTACAATTGATAGAATTTGCAGGGCATATTTACTACGAGCGCCATGATTTTTCATCCTTCCAGCCTTCATGATGAGCTGATGATGGTTTTTTCACTTGATGACGTGAGTTCTTTTAAAAAAATTCCTTGACCTGAGGCACCTAACAACTTCCCTTATGATAGGAACCGACTCTTTTGGAACATATGTGTACTCTTAACACATGTTCGACTCTGACATCCTTTCCTGACTCCAAGGGCCAATCGACCATTGGATTGACTTTGAAACTCATGTTATTCTATACTCGATCTTTCATGCTATGGCTCATAGATGTAACCCGACTAAGGCCCACCCTAACTAGAGAAAAATGATGGCACTAACAGAAGTGAAGAAATCAATTCAAAAGCTGCAGAGATCCCGTGAATATCAAATAACTAGGTTTAGCAAGCTTTACAAGTATGTACCAGTCTGGATTTTTCATGCTTACACTTCATACATATATTTTACCCAGTGTTTCTCTATAAGCAGTCTCTAAAAGGATTTTATTTTTGATTGCAGGAAAGATGCCTCCAAGAATTGAGAAAACATGGCGCAGGAGCCTCATCGAGAGATTCAAGAAAAATGGGCCAAGTGTGAGAAGAGTTGGGTCAAAATCAACAAGGCAATGAAGGATATCAGACTCCCCAATTTGGCATGCCTGACTACTTTGTCGACTTGCATGACATAGCCAAATTGCACACTGAGCAAGACTCATTATGGGACGAAGAAATAGAAAAGGTGATAGACATAACTCAAGGTCAGGAGTGACAGTTTATGGAACACTCAATCAAAGCTCAGGCTATGCTGCAACATTTAAGTGTTAGTATAGTCAAGCATCAGGCACATGAGGTAGATATCAGAGAGATTCACTCGGCCCCGATAGAACAACATAGACTCCCATACTCCAACACCTATGAGTATCTATTCATCAAGTAGTCAGTGTACGAGAGGAGTCACGCTCTTAAGTGATACCTTGAGATGACTCTTAGAAGAGATGATAGAAGATAATGCCACGTGGTGATTTTTTTTTTACTTATCTTCACTTTAGCTGTTATTTTTAGTTAATTTTGTGTTATAAATAGGAGCATCAAATTATTAGTTAAGGGTCGATGGTTGTGGAAAGAAACTCTCATTTTGGGTTTTGTTAAAAACTATTTCGAAGTTGCCTTTAATTGAGAAGTCCTTTTGGACCAGAGACAAGTTTATGTTTTTATCAAATGCATGTATGATTGGATGTGGAGAAGAACTATTTCCTATTCCATATCATGAATGGATGTAGTAATGAGTAAGAGCTATTAAATCTATTGATAAGTTATCTGATGCAATGTTTTACAGTTTTTTCTTTAATGATGAAAATTAATCTTTGTGTTATTATGTGATGGATGATTAGAGTTGAGTGAATTATTTTTCTTGTTGTCATTTATCACATGCATGTTTTATTCTGATAATTTGTATCTCAGTCAGTAATTGAAATATTCAGATGGTTAACGTATTAGTACTAGGCCTGTGGTATACAATCATTGCCTACATGCTAGAGTAAAGGATTATCCCAGGCTGAGCCTCTTCTCCAGTAGTTTAGTTTGTTCCCACTTTGTTACCTAGTTGGTTTATACCATATTTATATTATATCATTCTGTTAAGGTCCTAACCCGCACCTAGGTAGATCAATGTATTTGGATGTAATAAAGGTCAATATTAATAAGACCTTTTAATAAAATAGAATAAGGCGGATGTAAGAAGACCTAATAGAAGCTTCCGCTTCTAGAAGGATCTTCCTCTAGATGCTTCTTTTTAGTATA
>ML792708.1:129302-153227 GCA_009831015.1 Picea engelmannii | reverse complement strand
GCTTTCAACGTGTAAATAAAAGCCAAATAATATAAACATGCATTTCAATGATTATTATATTTTCTAATTTAATCTAATAGTTATCTTCTTCATTTGAAATTTCTAATAAGATTAATATTAGACTCAATTATTACCACAAAATATTGTGATTTGAACTTTATCTCTTAGTTTTTAAGTTTTACATCAAATTCCCACCCGGTTTCCTAATAAGAAGCTTTGAATATCTAACCTTATAACATGAATTGAAATAACAACATCAATGTAAACCTTTTCTCTCTTTAATTTATTTTTCTTCAATTTTAACTCACAAATAGGACACTAAATTACGAGTTTCAGGACATTGTTCCCAATTAACTATGGGGGCAAAGGTTACTAATGGCAAAGAAAGAAATAATAGAACATAAATCATATTCAAATATTTCAAAATTAGAATCGAAAATAGTTAAATTGGAAAATGAAATGTAAATTTTAATATTTCAAAATTAGAATCTAAAATAATTAAATTACAAAATGAAATGTAAATTTCAGCATGATTAACTTACGAAATAGAGAAAAAACATATCGACTACATTTTGTGACTTTGTACAGCATCAGATACCTTCCATTTTGACATAGTAGTTTTTCCTTTCCAAGTGATGAGGTTAAATAAGGTATTGATTAAGAAATTGATCGAGCTCTTGATTTTGATTGAGTAGATAATGAAGTTATATATATATATGATAATATTGTAACATCCCACTCTTGCACGCACTGAGCGAACTTATTATTTGAGGACACTTTCTTGCAAGTGATTTGGATTATTATACTATTGGGCATTTGATTATGATTATGATGCATTATGGATATGATGACATGTTATTTTGTTGTATTGACATAGACATGTGCTATTGACTTGGTTCTCTTGAGTGTGCATGATTTTGGACCTCGAGGATGCAAAGGCATCAATGAAACCCTTGGAATCCAGATCGAGTCAAGGAGTGGACTATTGGGGTTTGATTTTTGTATATATATGACATATGTGCATCTGATTAGATGTTATGATTATGGATTTTATTTCTGACATGATTCATTGATGACGCAGGCTGACGATAGCTTGCCGAACAGACTCACATGTCGAGTAGAGGGGTCATGCATGACTACCAGAGACATTAAGGGAGAGGTGTGGACAACAACCCTACCACATCCTACTAGCACTCTCGTCCTCACTCGAACTGTAGGTTAACAATTAGCTAGTTCGAGAAGACCCACAATGTCATGAGGGAAGACTGCGACAGTTGCTCGTGATGATTCTAAGGGGCGGGCAATAAGGAAGGGGTCTTATTCCTTAGATTCCCTTAGTCTCCCAAAAGATCACCTGGAGGAGTATTGAACCCAGGGGTTTTTGATGTCTACCAAGTCAGTCAAGAGGCGAGTGGCACCCTTGGAGCACGTAGTGCATCCTGATGGGCAAGTTACGCAAGGGAAACAGAATGAGGTGAGTGGCACCCTTGGAGAACCTAGTACATCCTGAAGGGCACATCACGTTGTTAACTAATAAGTGAATAAATTGAGATGGCCTTAGAACGAATGATGTGATAAGAAAGATTTAAAAACAATTTCCCTAATAAAAATGTTGCCCAACCTAGGAAAATAAAATCTAGGTCTAAGTGATACTTGTGGTAAAAAAAATATATTAATAATAATCATCATTAAACATGTGATGAGAAGGAGGTAAGAAATTCAATTAGTTTATTAAAATCAAATTATATTAAGGCATTAAAATTTTAAAAGGGAATTGATTGTTTTTCTACATTTGTTAATTAAAATTTATTAATTAAAAAGAAAAAGGGGTAAAAGGGTAATATTCCACGCTTGCTAATTTGAGTTTCAGATAATAAGGGAAAAGAGGGAAATTTAATATAATTAGGAAACTAAGGGGAAAAGGGAGAACCATAAGAAAGGGGGGAAACATAAGGAAAAAAACAGAATGACTAACTTAGTAAGGAATCTTGCCTTTCAAAACTTTCTAAATTGAACTCAACTAGGAATTTAGTAAGGGAGTAACTCATTAAAATGTGTAAGGGAATATGGAGACAACTAGGAGCGATTCTAGGAATGATTTTAGGTGGGTGAGGGAAATAAGAGTAATTAAATAATTATCAAAATTAATTTTTGGTGCAACTAAGGGGATGGGTGACATGTGTATGGGGGAGATTTTTTGGAAATAAACTAATGAAAATTAAATTATATTGCAAATTGGGAAAGAAATCACTTAGAATCTCTATATAAAGGAAGGAGGAGGAGGAGGAGTATGGATCTCTTCTTTTATGTGTAACGTTACACTGCAGACTTTTTGACTTGACTCATCTTGTGGGAGTTGGGATACCCAGCTCGGTGATGAATGGTAGCTCAGCCTTGCAAGGTGAGCTGGGAGTTAGTTGTTCCTTGGTTTAGTGTGTGTGTCCCTTTTGCATCTTGTGGGGATAAGGAGGAAGAAGAGTACCCCTAGCATTGGCTGGGAGGTATTGGTGAAGTCACAACGGTCGGAAAGCAGGAGCGGGACGGAGCGCTCAGGACAACGACTCAGATTTGTCACCATGGACTACGATACACTTCCTTTTATTTTGAATGGTAGAATAATATTGAACATGCGCTTCCATTTCTATACTTTTAATTGTGTAAAGAAAGTGTTTTACTTATCATTTATAATCGGGAACTTCAATTCACCATATATTTATGCTCATTGTTTGAATTGATTCCCTTGGCAATCGATCCATGACTGCTATGACAGTTATGTCTATTTTAATGATTATTATGAAGAGATTGTTCTTTATCTTCGTCCTCATCCCTAGATCATCATTCCACGCCTGAGCAGTTGGCCAGGATCTGGATCGACAATCATTACTTGGGTGTTAATAGACCTATAGATCCTAATGCCTTGCTTTTCTGTGCATGGATGATGAGCGAAGGATAGTGTTGCCCAACTGTCTACCCCTATTGATTGTTCCTGGTTGAGTGATTGTCTTGTGCCTTGTTGCGAATGATTACCTCTATGATTTTTTTTCCTTTCCCGCAGCGAACTGCTTATGATCCTCTATGTTCGATATTTGCATTTTGATGCATTTCCTGGCGAAGTGATTCTACATTTTTAATACCCTTCCTGGAAATTTAAGTCTTTGTTTTTAATGCATTACCTGGTGAAGTATCTCTGCGTTTTCCATACATTTCCTGGAAATTTAAGTATGTGTTTGATACATTTCCTGGCAAATTTACTGGGTGGTTTATTTTTATACATCTGGTTTTCCATTTAAATCTGTGATTATCACCTTTGATGGTGATTTCACTCTGCGGTTTTTAATACACATGGTCTACGATTTCCCTCTGTGATTTATTACTTTGGATGGAAAATTTACCATTTACTTCGATAATGATTTTCATTGACTTTTGTGACGACATTTTAATCAACCACGGATTTACCAAGTGTTCTCCATTGGTTACTGAGCCTATGTTTTTTTTTATCATGAACTGCCATCGAATTCCATTATGGTACCCTGCGTTTTCTTTTACATTTACATGACAACAAAATTATGTTATCTTTAACAATGATTTCTCCTCAACAATTTATTGTTTTTTGTCGGCAAATTTACTCGACGTTTGTTCCTCCACGAATTATTTATCTGAGTCAGATCAATAAATTTGACACCGTGCTTTCCCCAACGTAGTTACACATTTACTTGACTATGTTTTAATTCTTTTTCTCTACATTTATGGATTGTATCTTATACCTGCGTTTTCATTTAACCACGATTTTACCCACTATTCCATTAAATTACTGTATCATTTATTGTTGACTAACAACGATTTTTAGACATCCATTTGTATTATCTACACAACAATTTTTTTTTAATATTAGATAGCCTTATCTTATATGTTACAGACAATGATCTCTAATATAAACACAACCATCCTTATTATCTTTATAACGATCCGATTAGATTGCAATGGTTAATGTATACAATGGATTTGTTGCTAGCAATGGACAACGATATATTCTTTAATATGGGTTGATTCTCCTTAATATATGCTCAATGATTACAGTGTCATTGTTACATCTCAAAAATTCCACAACAATATCTATTTTTTAATAGAGAATTATTGTTATTTCATAGTACTCCACGCTCAGGGATTTGGCTAGCTGTAATTATAGTTGGCCAAAATATTTTGGACAACGACTGATATGCATTGTATAGCCATTCTAATAATCAGAGAAATGAGGGTAATTCATAACAGAATGATTTGTTGATAGCGTTGGATCACTACCTTTCGTGGACAACGAAGTTTATTTACTAGCTAGTTATGGTCAGTACCCAGGAAATTTTAGTAATTAATTCATTCAGGGATATCACCTTTATGTCAGTTGTATCATTCTTAAAAGATGGTAGTAGCGTATACATAGCCATATAGTAATTACATACAACATTATTAATAGACTACAATACCAAATTTTATGTACCTGCAATTGAGCAATTAATCCACAACATCGATAGTAGCCCGCTTAAATTGCATTGTTATTACTCAACAGTTTTAATGTTTAATAGACAACTTGTTGTACTTTAATACTGTTAATATTGCTAGACAACATGTTGTAAATTAATATTGTTAATAGTGTTATAATTATATCATTATACATTGATATTGTTAATATTGTTATATATTGTTAATTACTAAATTAGATTTGTAATTATTGACTAATTTGTAATTTAGACTTGCTAAATTAGATTGTAAGTATGGACTAATTTAGATTTGTAATTATTGACTAATTTGTAATTTAGACTTGTTAAATTAGATTTGTAATTAATGTTAAATTAGATTGTAATTATTGACTAATTTAGAATTGATTAATGGCTTGGGTTGTTGGTGAAGTCATGTAATAGCTTGCATTTTTTTTCTTTGAATGACGTCATCTTGTGTCTTGTCGACCTATTGCATTGGGTGTGGGTGTAGTCCTCTTGTCAGTAACTCAACTCCTAGGGAGTTAGATTCATCTAGAGTCCTTGGTCCAGATAGGTTATGTAGCGCTAGGGTTATTGTCGTGCCTATCACCTGGGGATGACATGATTCCTAATAAGGGGATCATGGCACACCCTATTGGATAGAGGTGAAGGATAATTTGGTCGAAGTCTGTGTTTCCCATTGTGGGTGTGTTGATCGTTGTAAGTCTATTGTTGGCGCTTGCGTTGTAACGCCTTCTTACATTGGGTTTTTGTGTGCCATAGATGTTCTAGTGACTGGTCGTCGGGACCATTTTGTTGGATGGTAGATGTTGTTCTTATCTTGTAAGATTTGTCTTGTTGTGTGTTCGGTGGGTAGTCTTTTCTATCTTTTCGATTTACGCATGTTTCTCCCAATTGATCATTGTGTAGTGCATTGAGTCGTTGTGGTCTGTAGCCTGATCTGCGTGCATGGGTTCGTCATCAGGCTCTGCAGTTCAACTGTTGTCGTAGTTTCCTTCTTTCCTAAAAACAAAAAAAAAAATTCACTTTTTTCTTCGCTTATAGTCGTAATGATTGGGGTCGTTACATATGGTATCAGAGTAGGTTCAAGTTGTGACTTGGGAATACAACGAATTTTGTTGATATGATATTTGATTATAATGATGCTCATTAAGTTGACTTGTATTCATGCAGGTAATCATGGTTGGAGGATGTCATGGAGGAACACGACGGGGTGCTAGGGGAGGAGGCACAATGCCTATAGTAGCATCCACGCCAGAGGGGTCTAACCCCCAGGTAGACGAACAAGTTGTCAGGCAGGAGTAGATAATGGTGGGTGATATGGTTGGGATGATGAGGTCATTTCAGTGCATGTCTGAGGCTTTGATTATCCATTTGTACATAGATGAGGCCAAGGCACCGACACCCCCGGAGGGTCGACTGCGCACTCCGGTCGGTACTAGTAGAATTCATCGTGAACTCGAGAAGGTCAAGTTTCCTAAGTTATTTGGTGCCTCGGATGATGCATCTATCGAGGCATGGTTGGAGAATATGGCGATGTGTTTTTCACTTCGCGATTATACCTCCAACATGAAGGTCCGCATGGTAGTCTTTGAACTGAAAGGGAGCGCTCTTCTATGGTGGAAGATGATCCTACCACAATTGAACATGGTCGTCAAAGACATGTCATGGGAACTATTTGAGGAACGATTCTAAGAGAGATACCTATCATATGAATTCATTGACTGTCAACTCAACGAGTTCAATGCCTTATGACAAGGTGGCCACACGGTGCCCGAGTACGAGCCCCATTTTATGGAGTTTCTTCGGTATGCTCCGCATCTTAATACTGAGAAACTTAAGGTCAACAAGTTCTTTTTTTGCCTTAATGTCAGCATACGTGCAAAGGTAAGGATTTTGATGCCTCATACCTTGCATGATGTCGTCCAGAAGGCCCTCATAGATGAGGAGGATATTATTAGTTGGGGTCAGAGTAGGACTCTAGTGAGACCAGTAGGGTAGGTGTCATCTGGTGTGCAGTAGCATCAGACATCATCTAGACATACGTCAGAGTATCGTGGCTTCTAGAGAGGATCCGCTTTCACTACAACTCAGCAACCAACGCCTCAGCGGAACAAACCAATATTCCAGGCCCATGGGCTATCAACTTCTACCTCAGCTACCAGGAGTACTAGACCAAAGAAGGGGTGTTGGACTTGTTGGGAGCCACACTACCAACATGATTTCCTAGTAGAGAGGACTAGAGCATCTAGATCAATCAGACCCACTACCATGGGATATTTGGGCAAGGCCCATTGGATTCATGCAACGTTGAATAACTGCTAGGAAGAGCACCAATCGACTGTGCTCAAGACATCAGGTATCTTCACTGACCATACCCTTAGTATTTTGATAGATCCTAGTGCTACCGACATTTTCATTTCTGGTGTAGTGCTAAAAAGGATTAAGGTAAAGGCAGTCGAAAAGGATGAGTTTGTATTTGTAGAGATGGCTTCAGAAGCCAAACAAAAGGTTGGAGGAAAGGTTATAGGTTGTACCCTTAACCTAGGATATTTTGTCACCAGGGACAACCTGTACGTCATGATCTTAGGATCTTACGACGTCGTAATCAGTATTGACTGGTTGGAATCGCATGAGGCAATACTCAACTATAAGATGAAATGGTTGATCTTGTTCGATGATGAGGGACATAGACATGTGATTGTAGGTTGGAACCAGGGAGTTTCCCTGAGGTTCATCTCTTCCTTGCAGCTACAGAAGAGTAGGAGCAAGGGGTGTAAGCTTTATGCGATCCTTGCGTTAAACAAAAAAGGAGTAGCAAAAGGTCTACAACACCTTTCGGTGGTGAGAGATTTTGCGTACATATTCCCAAAGGAATTAACTGGGATGTCGCTGGAGAGGGAATTGGAGTTTACCATAGACCTAAAATCGGGGACTAAACCGATAACTAGAATGCCTTATCAGATGTCGACCCCAGAATTACAAGAGTTGATAATGCAACTAAAGGAGTTGTTGAACCTGGGACATATACGTCCAAGTGTGTCATCGTGGGGTGCACCTTTTATTTTCATACAAAATAAGGATGGGTCGTGGAGACTCTACATTGACTATTGTCAATTGAACAAGGCAATGATCAAGAATCAGTGTCCGTTTCCGAGGATTGATGATCTACTCGATCAGATAAAGGGTGCGACGGTGTTTTCAAAAATCGATTTTTGATCAGGGTATCACCAGTTATGGATCAAGGAGAATGATGTCCCTAAGAATTCCTTTAAGATGAGGTTTGGACATTACGAGTTTGTTGTTTTAACATTTGGACTGACAAACGCCCTAGGGGTATTTATGAGTTTTATGAATGGGGTGTTCCGCGAGTACTTGGAAAAGTTCATCCAAGTGTTCATTGACGATATTTTGATTTACTCTCGGATGACGGAGGAGCATGATGAGCACTTGTGCTTGGTACTACAGTTTCTACGAGAGCACAAAATGTATGGGAAATTGTCCAAATGCTTTTTTTATTAATCAAAGATTCACTACTTAGGGCATGTCATCTCCAACGAAGGTATCATCAAGAATCCATCAAAGGTCGAGGATATTATGGAAGGGCCTGCACTGACGAATGTCCCATAAGTGCGTATCTTCATGGGTTTAGCAGGATACTATCGACGATTCATCGATGGATTCTCAAGGATATAAAATATGATCACAGAATTGGAGAAGAAGAATAAGAAGTTTGTTTGGACCGAGAAATGCGTGGAATCATTTCAGAGTCTAAAGGAGATGTTGAAAACAACACTGATACTAAAGGTCCTGGACATGGACGCAGACTTCTTGGTATGCACTGACGCATCCAAGGAAGGCCTAGGAGGAGTATTGATGCAAGACGGTCAGGTGATCTCTTACATCTCAAGGAATTTGAGAAGACATGAGGAGAACTATGCGACACATGATTTGAAGTTGTTAGCAATTGTATATTCATTGCAGGTTTGGAGACACTACCTGGTTGATCGAAAATTTGAACCAAAAATGGACCACTATGGAATACAACACATCTTTATGCAAAGCGACTTGAATGCGTGACAACGGTGTTGATCGGAATTGATTAACGAGTACAACTTTGAGATTACTTACATAAAAGGAACAGTGAACCGAGTGGAAGATGCATTGATTCAGAGATCACGCATATTTTTGATGTTGCCACTTCAGAAGAATCTACGTGAAAAGATTCTAACTTTATAGTGTGACGATGACTGGTACAAAGAGGTCAAGGATATTATCGGACAAAACACATTGATGTCACCAATATTTGAAGGATTTATGTTTGACGAAGATGGATTATTGAGGTTTAAAAATAAGATTTACGTACCACCGAAGGATGAGTTAAGGAGTTTGTTCCTAAATGAGGCTCATAGAGCAATGTACATGGCTCACCCGGGAGTCATGAGGATGACGACAGACCTTAAGCCCTTATTCTTTTGGAAAGGAGTGAAGGCATACATAGTCAACTATGTGGCCATATGTCTAGAATGTCAGCAGATAAAGGCTAAACATAGACATCCAGTAGGATTACTACAGCCACACGCTATTCCAGAATCAAAATGGGAGGTTATTTCGATGGATTTAATTGGTGTATTTCCACTGACGACAAGGAGACACGACTCGATTTTTGTGGTAATCGAAACTCTAATGAAGAGTGCTCATTTTATTACTATGTGTACGATGTATTAGGCACCTGACATAGTTAGAGTTTTCATGAGTGAGATTGTGAGGTTGCATGGTGTGCCTAAGAGGATTATATACAATCAAGGATCAATGTTTTCTAGATGATTTTGGACTAGTTTCAAAGAGGCCTTGGGAACCCAACTTAAATTTAGTACTCGTTATCACCCGGAGATAGAACGAATGAACAAAACAAGTCTTGGAGGACATGTTGCGTATGTATGTGATGGACCAACATAAGCATTGGGAAGAATTCTTGCCACTGGTAGAATTTGCATATAACAACAGTTACCAAAGCACCATTAAGATGGCACCTTTCGATTTTCCTTATGGGCCACTATGTCAGACATCTTTGAGTTAGTATCGATTTGAGGATAGGGTCCTATTGGGACCAAAAGTGATCCAAGAAATGGAAGATCAAATGCAAACAATAAGACAAAGGATCAAACAAGCGCAGGATCGACAGAAGAGTTATGTCGATGCACGTCGTGTCGACCGTAGTTACGAAGTTGGCAATCGAGTCTTATTGCAGGTAAAACCACATAAGAGTTCGATTAAGTTTTGAAATTGAGCTAAACTCTCTCCTAGGTTCATGGAACCTTTCGATATTGTGGAGAGAAAGGGGCATGTGGCCTATCGACTAGCCTTGCCTAATTATTTGAGGCGCATGCACAATGTTTTTCACGTATCTATTTTGAGACATTATATTAGTGATCCTTCACATGTTATTGACATGAGTTCTTTGCAGGTATTGGATGAGGGGGCACTCATGGCCTGGCTAATCAGTAGCCTGGATCATCACATTTGACAGCTACAACGTTGAACAATAGATCAGGTCAAGGTCCAATGGGACAACTATAGTCCGCACTTGGTGACCTGGGAGGACACATATGATATGCGCCAGTAGTTTCCATTTTTGTTTCAGACATAGACTTATGATACTGTGATACACATTGTTTCAACACTTATATATTGTGAAACTTCGAGACGAAGTTTAGACCAAGAGGGGGTGTATGTATTATCCCGTTGTTGCACGCACTGAGAGAACTTATTCTTTGAGGACACTTTCTTGCAAGTGATCCAAATTATTATATTATTGGGTGTTTGATTATGATTATGAGGCATTATGGATATTATGACATGTTATTTTAATGTATTGACATAGACAGGTGTTATTGACTCGGTTCTCCTAAGTGTGCAAGATTTTGGACCTTGAGGATGCAAAGGCATCGATGAAACCCTTGGACTTGGATAGAGTTAGGGCGTGGACTATTGGTGTTTGATTGTTTTTTATATATGAAATATTTGCATCTGATTAGATGTTATGATTATGGATTTTATTTCTGACATGATTTGTTGATGATATAGGTTGATGAAAACTTGTTGACCAGACTCACATGTGGAGTAAAGGGGTCACGCACGACTACCAAAGACATTGAGGGAGAGGTGTGGACAACAACCTTTCCATAGCCTACTAGCACTCTCGATGTGTCTCTAATTGTAGGTTAACGATTACGTAGTTCGAGAAGACCAACAATGTCGTGAGGGAAGACTGCGATAGTCTCTCACGATGATTCTAAGGGGCGCGCAATAAGGCAGGGGCCTTATTCCTTAGATGCACTTAGTCTTCCACAATATCACCTGTCAGAGTATTGACTCCAGGGGTTTTTGATGTCTACCAAGTCAGTCAAGAGGCGAGTGACACCCTTGGAGCATGTAGTGTGTCCTGAAGGGCACATCACGTAAGGGAAACATAATGAGGCGAGTGGGACCCTTGGAGCACATAGTGCATTCTGAAGGACACTTTGCATTGTTAACTAATAAGTGAATAAACCTAGACGGCCTTAGAACGAATGATGTGATAAGAAAGATTTAAAAACAATTTCCCTAATAAAAATGTTGCCCAACCTACGAAAATATAATATAGGTCTAAGTGATACTTGTGGTAAAAAAAAATATTAATAATAATGATCATTAAACATGCGACGAGAAGGCGGTAAGCAATTCAATTAATTTATTAAAATCAAATTATATTGAGGGATTAAAATTTTAAAAGGGAATTGATTGTTAATTAAAAAGAAAAGCAGGTAAAAGGGTAATATTCCACACTTGCTAATTTGAGTCTCAGATAATAAAGGAAAAGAGGGAAATTTAATAGAATAAAGAAACTAAGGGAAAATAGGGAAACATAAAAAAGGGGGGAAACATAAAGAAAAAAATAAGAATGGCTAACTTGGTAAGGAATCTTCCCTTTAAGAACTTTGTAAATTGAACTCAAGTAGGAATTTAGTAAGGGAGTAAGTCATTAAAATGTGTAAGGGAATATGGGGACACCTAGGAGAGATTCTAGGAATGTTTTTAGGTGGGCGAGGGAAATAGGAGTAATTAAATAATTATTGAAATTAATTTTTGGTGCAACTAAAGGGATGGGTGACATGTGTACGGTGGATATTTTTTAGAAATAAATTAATAAAATTAAATTATATGGGAAATTGGGAAAAAAATCACTTAGAAACTCTATATAAAGGAAGGAGGAGGAGGAGTATGGATCTATTCGTTTATGTGTAATGTTAGGTTGCATAATTTTTTACATGAATGAATTATCTTGTGGGAGTTGGGATACCCAGCTCGGTGACGAGTGGTGGCTCGGCCTTGCAAGGTGAGCTGGGAGATAGTTATTCTTTGGTTTAGTGTGTGTGGCCCCTTTGTGTCTCGGGGGATAAAGGGGAAGAAGAGTACCCATAGCGTTGGATGGGAGGTACTGGTGAAGTCAGAACGGTCGACAAGAAAGAGAAGGAAAAAGCGCGCATGACAACGACTTGGAGGTGTCACCTTGGGCTATGGTATGCATGCTTTTATTTTGAATGGTAAATTAATATTGAACTTGTGGTTTCATTTCTATACTTTTAATTGTTTAAATAAAGTGTTTTACTTAACGTTTTTAATCGAGAACTTAAATTCACCATAGCTTTATGCTCGCTGCTTGAGTTGATTCCATTGGAAATCGATCCATGACTGTTATGACTATTCTATATGTTTTAATGATTATTATGAAGATATTGTTCTTTATCTTTGTCCTCATACCTAGATCATCAGTCCATGCCTGAGCAGTCGGCCAGGAGATGGATCGATGGTTGTCACTTTGGTGTTAATATACCTATAGATCCTAATTCCCTACTTTTATGTGCATGGATGATGAACGAAGGATAGTGTTGCCCAATATTCTACCCCTGTTGATTGTTCCTGGTTGAGTGATTGTCTTGTTCCTTATTGTGAATGATTACCTATGTGATTCTTTTTACTTTCCCGCAGTGAACCACTTATGATCCTTTGTGTTTTATCTCTGCATTTTGATGCATTTCCTGGTGAAGTAACTCTACATTTTTAATACCCTTTGTGGCAATTGAAGTCTACGTTTTTAATGCATTTCCTGGCGAAGTATCTGTACATTTTCAATACATTTTTTGGCAATTTAAGTCTTCATTTGATACATTTCTTGGCGAATTTACTGTGTGGTTTTTTTTATATATACCTGTTCTACCATTTAACTCTGCAATTATCACCTTTGATGGCAATTTGACTCTATGGTTTTTAATACACATGGTCTATGATTTCCCTCTGCAATTTATTACTTTCGATGGAGAATTTACCATTTACTCGGACAACAATTTTCATTGATTGTTGTGCCAGTGTTTTCATCAACCACAGATTTATCAAGCGTTCTCCACTAGTTGTTGAGCCTATGTTTTTTTTCACCACGAACTTCTAGGGAATTCCATTATGGTACCCTGCATTTTCTTATAAATTTACATGCCAACGAAATTATGCTATCTCTAACAACAATTTCTCCTCATCAATTTATTTCTTTTCGTTGGCAAATTTACTGATTGAGCGATTGTCTTGTGCCTTGTTGCAAATCATTACCTCTATGATTTTTTTTCCTTTCCCGCAGCGAACTGCTTACGATCCTCTGTGTTTGATATTTGCATTTTGATGCATTTCCTGCCGAAGTGATTCAACATTTTTAATACCCTTCCTAGCAATTTAAGTCTTTGTTTTTAATGCATTACCTGGTGAAGTATCTCTGCATTTTCAATACATTTCCTGGAAATTTAAGTCTATGTTTGATACATTTCCTGGCGAATTTACTAGGTGGTTTATTTTTATACTTCTGGTTTGCCATTTAAATCTGCGATTATCACCTTTGATGGTGATTTGACTCTGCGGTTTTTAATACACATGGTCTACGATTTCCCTCTGCGATTTATTACTTTGGATGGAAAATTTACCATTTACTTGGACAACGATTTTCATTGACTTTTGTGACAACATTTTAATCAACCACGAATTTACCAAGTGTTCTCCACTGATTGCTGAGCCTATGTATTTTTTTACCACGAACTGCCATCAAATTCCATTATGGTACCCTGGGTTTTCTTTTACATTTACATGACAACAAAATTATGTTATCTTTAACAATGATTTCTCCTCAACAATTTATTGTTTTTTGTTGGGAAATTTACTCGACGTTTGTTCCTCCATGAATTCTTTATCTGAGTTAGATCAATAAATTTGACACCGTGCTTTCCCCAACGTAGTTACACATTTACTTGACTGTGTTTTAATTCTTTTTCTCTGCATTTCTGGATTGTATCTTATACCTGTGTTTTCATTTAACCACGATTTTACCCAGTATTCCATTAAATTACTGTATCATTTATTGTTGACTGACAATGATTTTTAGACATCCATTTGTATTATCTACACAACAATTTTTTTTAATATTAGATAGCCTTATCTTATATGTTACAGACAATGATCTCTAATATAAATACAACCATCCTTATTATGTTTATAATGATCCGATCAGATTGCAATGGTTAATGTATACAACGAATTTGTTGCTAGCAATGGAAAATGATATATTCCTTAATATGGGTTGATTCTCCTTAAGATATGCTCAACGATTACATTGTCATTGTTACCTCTCAAAAATTGCACAACAATATCTATTTTTTAATAGAGAATTATTGTTATTTCATAGTACTCCACGCTCAGGGATTTGGCTTAGCTGTAATTATAGTTGGCCAGAATATTTTGGACAACGACTGATATGCATTGTATAGCCATTCTAATAATCAGAGAAATGTGGGTAAATCATAACAGAATGATATGTTGACAGCATTGGATCACTACCTTTCGTGGACAACAAAGTTTATTTATTAGCTAGTTATGGTCAATACCCAGGAAATTTTAGTAATTAATTCATTCAGGGATATCACATTTATGTCAGTTGTATCATTCTTAAAAGATGGCAGTAGTGTATACATAGCCATATAGTAATTACATACAACATTATTAATAGACTACAATACCAAATTTTATGTACCTGCAATTGAGCAATTAATCAACAACATCGATAGTAGCCCGCTTAAATTGCATTGTTATTACTCAACAGTTTAAATGTTTAATAGACAACTTGTTATACTTTAATACAGTTAATATTGCTAGACAACATGTTGTAAATTAATATTGTTAATAGTGTTATAATTATATCATTATACATTGATATTGTTAATATTGTTATATATTGTTAATTGCTAAATTAGATTTGTAATTACTGACTAATTTGTAATTTAGACTGGCTAAATTAGATTGTAATTATGGACTAATTCAGATTTGTAATTTAGACTTGCTAAATTAGATTTGTAATTAATGTTAAATTAGATTTGTAATTATTGACTAATTTGTAATTTAGACTTGCTAAATTAGATTTGTAATTAATGTTAAATTAGATTGTAATTATTGACTAATTTAGAATTGATTAATGGCTTCGGTTGTTGGAAAAGTCATGTAATAGATTGCATTTTTTTTCTTTGAATGACGTCATATTGTGTCTTGTTGACCTATTACTTGGGGTGTGGGTGTAGTCCTCTTGTCAGTAACTCGACTCCTAGGGAGTTAGATTCATCTAGAGTCCTTGGTCCAGATAGGTGATGTAGCACTAGGGTTATTGTTGTGCCTATCACCTAGGGACGACATGATTCCTAATAAGGGGATCGTGGCACGCCCTATTGGATAGAGGCAAAGGATAATTTGGCCGAAGTCTGTGTTTCCCGTTGTGGGTGTGTTGATCGTTGTAAGTCTGTTGTTGACGCTTGCGTTGTAACGCCTTCTTACATTGGGTTTTTGCATGCCATAGATGTTCTAGTGACTGGTCGTCGGGACCATTTTTTTGGATGGTAGATGTTGTCCTTATCTTGTAAGAGTTGTCGTGTTGTGTGTTCGGTGGGTAGTCTTTTCTATCTTTTTGATTTATGCATGTTTCTCCCAGTTGATCATTGTGTAGTGCATTGAGTCATTGTGGTCTGTAGCCTGATCTGCGTGCATGTCTTCGTCATCAGGTTGTGAAGTTCAACTATTGTCGTCGTTTCCTTCTTGCCTAAAAACAAAAAAAAAATTGCACTTTTTTCTTCGCTTATAGTCGTAATGATTGTGGTCGTTACATATGGTATCAGAGCAGGTTCAAGTCATGACTTGGGAATAGAACAACTTTTGTTGATATGATATTTGATTATAATGATGCTAATTAAGTTGACTTGTATTCATGCAGGTAATCATGGTTGGAGGATGTCGTGGAGGAACGCAATGGGGTGCTAGGGAAGGAGGCACGACGCCTACAGTAGCATCCATGCCTGAGGGGTCTAACCCCCAGGTAGACGAACAGGTTGTCGGGCAGGAGCAGATAACGGTGGGTGATGTGGTTGGGATGATGAGGTCCTTTCAATGCATGCCTGAGGCTTTGATTATTCATTTGTACATAGATGAGGCCAGGGCACCGACACCCCCGGAGGGTCGACCACGCACTCCGGTTGGTACTAGTAGAATTCACCGTGAACTCGAGAAGGTCAAGTTTCCTAAATTATTTGGTGCCTCGGATGACGCATCTATCAAGGCATGGTTGGAGAATATGGCGATGTGTTTTTCACTTTGCGAGGAAAGGTTATAGGTTGTACCCTTAACCTGGAAGATTTTGTCACCAGGGCCAACCTGTACGTCATGATCTTAGGATCTTATGACGTCGTAATCGGTATTGACTGGTTCGAATCGCATGAGGCGATACTCAAATGTAAGATGAAATGGTTGATCTTTTTCGATGATGAGGGACATAGACGTGTGATTATAGGTTGGAACCAATGATTTTCACTGAGGTTCATCTCTTCTTTGCAGGTACGGAAGAGTAGGAGCAAGGGGTGTAAGCTTTATGTGATCCTTGCATTAAACAAAAAAGGAGTAGCATAAGGTCTAGAACACGTTTCGGTGGTGAGAGATTTTGCGTACATATTCCCAGAGGAATTAACTGGGATGTCGCTGGAGAAAGAATTGGATTTTACCATAGACCTAAAACCGGGGACTAAACCAATAACTAGAACACCTTATCAGATGTCGACCCCAAAATTATAAGAGTTGATAATGCAACTGAAGGAGTTGTTGAACCTGGGACATATACGTCCAAGTGTATCACCGTGGAGTGCACCTTTTATTTTCATACGAAAGAAGGATGGGTCGTGGAGACTCTGCATTAACTACTGTCAATTGAACAAGGCAACGATCAAGAATCAGTACCCATTTTCGAGGATTGATGATCTGCTCGATCAGATAAAGGGTGTGATGGTGTTTTCAAAAATCAATTTTCAATCAGGGTATCACCAGTTACGGATCAAAGAGAATGATGTCCCTAAGAATTCCTTTAAGATGAGGTTTGGACATTACGAGTTTATTATTTTACTGTTTGGATTGACAAAGTGCCTAGGGGTATTTATGAGTTTTATGAATGGGGTGTTCTGCAAGTACTTGGAAAAGTTCATCCAAGTGTTCATTGATGATATTTTGATTTACTCTCGGACGATGGAGGAGCATGACGAGCACTTGTGCTTGGTACTACAGTTTCTACGAGAGCACAAAATGTATGGGAAATTGTACAAATACTTTTTTTATAAATCAAAGGTTCACTACTTAGGGCATGTCATCTCCAATGAAGGTATCATCGTGGATCCATCAAAGGTCGAGGATATTATGAAAGGGCCTGCACTGACGAATGTCCCATAAGTGCGTAGCTTCATGGGTTTAGCAGGATACTATCGACAGTTCATCGATGGATTCTAAAGGATATAAAATATGATCATGGAATTGGAGAAGAAGAATAAGAAGTTTGTTTGGAACAAGAAATGCATGGAATCATTTCAGAGTCTCAAGGAGTTGTTGAAAACAACACTGATACTAAAGGTCCTGGACATGGACGCAAACTTCTTGTTATGAACTGGTGCATCTAGGGAAGGCCTAGGAGGAGTCTTGATGCAAGATGGTTGAGTGATCTCTTACATCTTGAGGAATTTGAGAAGGCATGAGGAGAACTATGCGACACATGATTTGGAGTTGTTAGCAATTGTATATGCATTGAAGGTTTGGATACACTACCTAGTTGAACAAAAATTTGAACCAAAAATGGACCACTATGGAATACAACACATCTTTACGTAAAGCAACTTGAATGCGTGACAACAGTGTTGATCGGAATTGATTAGCGAGTACGACTTTGAGATTACTTACATAAAAGGAACAGTGAACCGAGTGGAAGATGCATTGATTCAGAGACCATGCATATTTTTGGTGTTGCCACTTCAGAAGAATCTACGTGAAAAGATTCTAACTTTATAGTGTGACGATGACTGGTACAAAGAGGTCAAGGATATTATCGGACAAAACACAATGATGTCACCAATATTTGAAGGATTTATGTTTGACGAAGATGGATTATTGAGGTTTAAAATTAAGATTTACGTACCACCGAAGGATGAGTTGAAAAGTTTGTTCCTAAATGAGAATCACAGAGCAATGTACATGGCTCACCCGGGAGTCACGAGGATGACGACAGACCTTAAACCCTTATTCTTCTGGAAAGGAGTGAAGGCATACATAGTCAACTATGTGGCCATATGTCTAGAATGTCAGCAGATAAAGGCTAAACATAGACATCCAGTAGGATTACTACAGCCACACGCTATTCCAGAATCAAAATGGGAGGTTATTTTGATGGATTTAATCGGTGTATTTCCACTGACGACAAGGAGACACGACTCGATTTTTGTGGTAATCACACTCTAACGAAGAGTGATCATTTTATTCCTATGTGTACGATGTATTAGGCACCTAACATAGTTAGAGTTTTCATGAGTGAGATTGTGAGGCTGCATGGTGTGCCTAAGAGGATTATATCTGATCAAGGATCAATGTTTTCTAGACGATTTTGGACTAGTTTCAAAGAGGCCTTGGGAACCCAACTTAAATTTAGTACTCGGTATCACCCGGAGATAGAACGAATGAACAAAACAAGTCTTGGAGGACATGTTGCGTATGTATGTGATGGGCCAACATAAGCGTTGGGAGAAATTCTTGCCACTGGTTGAATTCGCATATAACAACAGTTACCAAAGCACCATTAAGATGGCACCTTTCGAGTTTATTTATGGGAGACTATGTCAGACGTCTTTGAGTTAGTATCGGCTTGAGGATAGGGTCCTATTGGGACAAAAAGTGATCCAAGAAATGGAAGATCAAATGAAAACAATAAGACAAAGGATCAAACAAGCGCATGATCTCTAGAAGAGTTATGTCGATGCACGTCGTGTCGACCGTAGTTACGAAGTTAGCGATCGAGTCTTCTTGCAGGTAAAACCACATAAGAGTTCGATTAAGTTTTGAAATGGAGCTAAAATCTCTCCTAGGTTCATGGAACGTTTCGATATTGTGGAGAGAAAGGGGCATGTGGCCTATCGACTAGCCTTTCCTGATTATTTGAGGTGCATGTACAATGTTTTTCACATATCTATTTTGAGACATTATATTAGTTATCCTACACATGTTATTGACATGAGTTCTTTGCAAGTATTGGATGAGGGGGCACTCATGGCTGGGATGATCAGTATCCTGGATCATCGCATTTGACAGCTACAACGTCGAACAATAGATCAGGTCAAGGTCCAGTGGGACAACTATAGTCCGCACTCGGTGACCTGGGAGGATGCATATGATATGCGCCAGTAGTTTCCATTTTTGTTTCATAGATAGACTTATGATACTGTGATACACATTGTTTCGACACTTATATACTTTGAAACTTTGGGACGAAGTTTAGACCAAGAGTGGGTGTATGTATTATCCCGCTGTTGCACGCACTGAGAGAACTTATTCTTTGAGGACACTTTCTTGCAAGTGATCCAAATTATTATATTATTGGGTGTTTGATTATGATTATGAGGCATTATGCATATTATGACATGTTATTTTGATGTATTGACATAGACTGGTGTTATTGACTCGGTTCTCCTAAGTGTGCAAGATTTTGGACCTCGAGGATGCAAAGGAATCGATGAAACCCTTGGACTCTGGATAGAGTTAGGGAGTGGACTATTGGTGTTTGATTTTTGTATATATATGACATATGTGCATCTAATTAGATGTTATGATTATGGATTTTATTTCTGACATGATTTGTTGATGATATAGGTAGATGAAAACTTGTTGACCAGACTCACATGTGGAGTAAAGGGGTCACACACGACTACCAGAGACATTGAGGGAGAGGTTTGGACAACAACCTTGCCATATCCTACTAGCACTGTCGATGTGGCTCTAATTGTAGGTTAATGATTACCTAGTTCGAGAAGACCAACAATGTCGTGAGGGAAGACTGTGATAGTCTCTCATGATGATTCTAAGGGGCGCGCAATAAGGCAGGGGCCTTATTCCTTAGATTCCCTTAGTCTTACACAATATCACCTGTCAGAGTATTGACTCCAGGGGTTTTTGATGTCTACCAAGTCAGTCAAGAGGCGAGTGGCACCGTTGGAGCATGTAGTGTGTCCTGAAGGGCACATCACACAAGGGAAACAGAATGAGGCGAGTGGGACCCTTGGAGCACCTAGTGCATTTTGAAGGACACTTTGTGTTGTTAACTAATAAGTGAATAAACCTAGATGGCCTTAGAATGAATGATGTGATAAGAAAGATTTAAAAACAATTTCCCTAATAAAAATGTCGCCCAACCTATGAAAATATAATATAGGTCTAAGTGATACTTGTGGTAAAAACAAATATTAATAATAATGATCATTAAACATGTGACGAGAAGGGGGTAAGCAATTCAATTAATTTATTAAAATCAAATTATATTGAGGGATTAAAATTTTAAAAGGGAATTGATTGTTAATTAAAAAGAAAAGCGGGTAAAAGGGTATTATTCCACACTTGCTAATTTGAGTTTCAGATAATAAAGGAAAAGAGGGAAATTTAATAGAATTAGGAAACTAAGGGAAAAGAGGGAAACATAAAAAAGGGGGGAAACATAAAGAAAAAAAATAAGAATGACTAACTTAGTAAGGAATCTTCCCTTTAAGAACTTTGTAAATTGAACTCAAGTAGGAATTTAGTAAGGGAGTAAGTCATTAAAATGTGTAAGGGAATATGGGGACACCTAGGAGTGATTCTAGGAATGCTTTTAGGTGGGCGAGGGAAATAGGAGTAATTAAATAATTATTGAAATTAATTTTTGGTGCAACTAAAGGGATGGGTGACATGTGTACGGGGGAGATTTTTTAGAAATAAATTAATCAAAATTAAATTATATGGGAAATTGGGAAAAAAATCACTTAGAAACTCTATATAAAGGAAGGAGGAGGAGGAGTAGGGATCTATTCATTTATGTGTAATGTTAGGTTGCATAATGTTTTACTTGAATGACTTATCTTGTGGGATTTGGGATACACAGCTCGGTGACGAGTGGTAGATCGGCCTTGCAAGGTGAGCTGGGAGATAGTTATTCCTTGGTTTAGTGTGTGTGGCCCCTTTGTGGCTCGGGGGCTAAGGGGGAAGAAGAGTACCCATAGCGTTGGTTGGGAGGTACTGGTGAAGTCACAACGGTTGGCAAGCAAGAGAAGGAAAAAGCACGCAGGACAATGACTTGGAGGTGTCACCTTGGGCTATGGTATGCATGCTTTTATTTTGAATGGTAAATTAATATTGAACTTGTGGTTTCATTTCTATACTTTTAATTGTGTAAAGAAAGTGTTTTACTTAACGTTTTTAATCAAGAACTTAAATTCACCATAGATTTATTCTCGCTGCTTGAATTGATTCCTTTGGAAATCGATCCCTGATTGCTATGACTATTCTATATGTTTTAATGATTATTATGAAGATATTGTTCTTTATCTTTATCCTCATACCTAGATCATCAGTCCATGCCTAAGCAGTCGGCCAGGAGATGGATCAATGGTTGTCACTTCAGTTTTAATATACCTATAGATCCTAATTCCCTACTTTTATGTGCGTGGATGATGAACGAAGGATAGTGTTGCCCAATTGTCTACCCCTGTTGATTGTTCCTGGTTGAGTGATTGTCTTGTGCCTTGTTGTGAATGATTACCTATGTGATTCTTTTTACTTTCCCACAGTGAACCGCTTATGATCCTCTGTGTTTTATCTCTGCATTTTGATGCATTTCCTGGTGAAGTAACTCTACATTTTTAATACCCTTTGTGGTAGTTTAAGTCTACATTTTTAATGCATTTCCTGGCGAAGTATCTCTACATTTTCAATACATTTCCTAGCAATTTAAGTCTTCATTTGATACATTTCTTGGCGAATTTACTGTGTGGTTATTTTTATATACACCTGGTCTACCATTTAACTCCGCAATTATCACCTTTGATGGCGATTTGACTCAATGGATTTTAATACACATGGTCTATGATTTCCCTCTACAATTTATTACTTTCGATGGAGAATTTACCATTTACTCGGACAACAATTTTCATTGACTATTGTGCCAGTTTTTTCATTAACCACGGATTTATCAAGCGTTCTCCACTGGTTGTTGAGACTATGTTTTTTTTCACCACGAACTTCGAGCGAATTTCATTATGGTACCCTACATTTTCTTATACATTTGCATGCCAGCAAAATTATGCTATCTCTAGCAACAATTTCTCCTCATCAATTTATTGCTTTTCGTTGGCAAATTTACTCGACATTTGTTCCTTCGCAAATTTTTTATCTGAGTTAGATCAATAAATTTGACAACGTGCTTTCCCCAACGTAGTTACACATTTACTTGAATGTGTTTTAATTCTTTTCCTCTACGTTTCTGGATTGTATCTTATACCTGTGTTTTCATTTAACCACGATTTTACCCAGGATTCCATTAAATTACTGTATCATTTATTGTTGATTGACAACGATTTTTAGACAGTCTTTTGTATTATCTACACAACAATTTTTTTTTAATATTAGACAACCTTGTCTTATATGTTATAGACAACGATCTCTAATATAAAGACAACCATCCTTATTATGTCTATAATGATCAGATCAGACTACAATGGTTAATGTATACAGTGAATTCATTGTTAGCAATGGACAACGATATATTGTTTAATATGGGTTGACTCTCCTTAATATATGCTCAATGATTATAGTGTCATTTCTACCTCTTAAAAATTGCACAACAATATTTATTCTTTAATAGAGTGGTATTGTTATTTCATAGTACTCCACGCTCAATGATTTGGGTAGTTGTAATTATAGTTGGTTAGAATATTTTGAACAATGAATGATATGCATTGTATATCCATTCTAATAATCAGATAAATGAGGGTAATTCAGAACAACACGATTTGTTGATAGCGTTGGATCGCTACCTTTTATGGACAATGAAGTTTATTTACCAGCTAGTTATGGTTAGTATCCAAGAAATTTTAGTAATTAATTCATTCATGGATATCACCTTTATGCTAGTTGTATCATGCTTAACAGATGGTAGTAGCATATACACAACCATATAGTAATTGCATACAACATTATTAATTGACTGCAATACCGAATTTTATGTACCTGCAATTGAGCAATTAATCAACAGCATCGATAGTAGCCTGCTTAAATTTCATTGTTATTACTCAACAATTTTAATGTTTAATAACCAACTTGTTATACTTTAATACTGTTAATATTTCTAGACAACATGTTGTAAATTAATATTGTTAATAGTGTTATAATTATAGCATTATACATTGATATTGTTAATATTGTTATATATTTTTAGTTGCTAAATTAGATTTGTAATTAATGTTAAATTAGATTGTAATTATTAACTAATTTAGAATTGATTAATGTTTTTTGTTGTTGGTGAAGTGGTGTAATAGCTTGCATTTTTTTTCTTTGAATGATGTCATCTTGCGTGTTGTCAACCTGTTACTTGGGGTGTGGGTGTAGTCCTCTTGTCAGTAACTCGGCTCCTAGCGAGTTAGATTAATCTAGAGTCCTTGGTCGAGATAGGTTATGTAGCGTTAGGGTTATTGTCGTGCTTATCACCTGGGGATGGTGTGATTCCTGATGAGGGGATCATGGTGTGCCCTATTGGATAGAGGTTGTTAGAAAAACAGGACCGCAGAGCAATAAAATAAAACAAATGTAGAAACAAAACACAGAAGACACACAATACAAGAGAGATACAAATTTACGTGGTTCACCCAGTGTGGGCTACGTCCACCAGAGAAATTGCCAGGTCCTTCCTTTATTATTTTCTAGCAAATGAAGGGATACAACCTACAGCAAAACCCGCTGTAACTTCCTCTTCTTTCTCTCACAGTCTCCTCTC
>ML792708.1:97692-124566 GCA_009831015.1 Picea engelmannii | reverse complement strand
TGTGTACATGATTGTAACCGAGAGAAGGATATGGCTCTTGGAAAGGAACAAATGAAAGGACTAGAAGGGATGCTAGAGGGAATGGACCTGGAAAATGAAGGAATGCTACCTAAAACGAAACATGTGTGGTATCTAGCTATTTTTTTTGCTATGCTAGGACAATGTGTGTTTGAGGCTATACATAGTTGTAGTTTAAACATTTTATGAAATGGTGATTTTTGGGGGGACATTTCTTTCAAATCTGGTGAGAAATCGGTAGATCAGTAGATTTGAGTGATTATTTTTGTATAATTCGAGTGTTTCAACATGGTGAATCCATTTATGAATGTAGAAATTGATTTTGAATAAAAAAGAATAGTAATTTCGTACAAATTTTAATAACTAGATCCAGATGAAAAAAATCATTTCATAGAACAGTTAAACAATACCCTATACATCCTTACATTCATGTCATATGTCTAAAAAATAAAAAAAGTTTTGAAACCCAAAGATGAAAAAGTGGGTTGATCCCTCAACTTCAATAGGATAAAATTAAATACAATTTTTTTTATGAACCATCGATCAAATGGCTCTTCCAGAAAATAATGTGTTTTCAAAATTTCTGAAAACTTAAGATAAAAAAGGAAAATCGAAAATGATGTTGTAATAATTTATGAAGATGAAAATGAGGTCATGATGGACTATTCGTTGTTCGAACCATCTTATGGAATAATTTCATTCATAGGCTCACATAATCTATAAGCTATGAAAGAGGTAACAATGGCGGAATGGGGTTCAACATTAAACAATATTTAATGCTTTCTATGATAAACAGTCCAAATCATTTCATGACTGTAGGTAAGGTGAAACTTCCAAAGAGAATAGGCTCTCCTTCTCCTTTATGTGGAGTTCAAAAAACTAGCATGTTTACAGAGAGGGGATCTATAGGTACTAGCTCAAAGTTTACTAGGAAACCATATTTAAAAGATTACCAGGGAGGGAGACCTTCTAGAGAGTAGGGAGGTTTTGTGTTGCGGAAATAAACATGGAAAAAAAAACAAAAACAAAGGATGGTTATGGGTGCCCACATTGGGCAGGAGGAATCCTGTAACCTGGCACTAAGTTCTCTATTAGGACACCTCTTTTATTTCTCTTTGTGTAAGCAATCCATTTCGCACTGGATGTAGTCATCCTGGGTCCCCTTGTTGGGATACTCTCCAAAGATCTTGATTTTTCCGAGGGTGTGGTATGGGTTATTATTTAAGTCATTGGAAGACACCTTGTTCATTATAGAGAAGCTTTGGGTCATCAAAGGCAACAACCTGATGCTTAAACATTGTCAGGTTAGTTTTGACCCAACTTCCCACCATTTTCATTTCTGCCACCTCTGGGTGCTCCTACCCAGCCTTCCACTGCAACATTGAAATGAAAAGACACTGGAGGCCATTGGAAACTAACTTGGCCACTTTATAAAAGTTTATGAATTCTCCCTTTCGACGTCCAACAAACGTATTCCAAAGGTGCTGGTAGAAATCAACATACATTTTGGGCTACTGGAAACTTTAGATATTGAGTGGAGAGGTCACTATTTGCATCAAAGGTTGGACTATTTGTGTATACCCTTTAGATGCACACTTTGTCGAAGGAAACTGATCCTTCATATTCTGGATCCTTAGAGGACTCAATGCTCTGGAAGGAAACTGATCCTTCATATCCTGTATTGGAGTCCTTTGTCTTAGGATCTCACTCTCCTGCGAAGGTGGCAACTATCCTGGAGGCCATTAATGATACTTTTGTGTGTAAGATTAATAAAAAATGTCCCTCTCCTTTTTTCTCTTTGTTGGCATTGGAACATGACAAACTTGACCCTTCCTTTTCATTGGATCTTGAGTTAGTGCCTGATGATTTCTATGGGGAGGATTTAGAGCTGACTTTGGATGGCTTCGTGACCCTAGGAAATGGGGTGGGAACTAAAAACACTCCCACTCCTTCTGTAGAGACCTAGGACAAAGCATGCCCTCCCAGTGAGCCTCAAAATGTAGCAGGCCCCTCCTATGAACATCGAGTTGAAGGGGATTTATTCTGTGAGCTTTTTGGCAATAACAGTCTTGTACTAGGTTACAAGGAATCTGATGAGGGTGAAAGATATATATATATGGTACTTAACACATTATTCCCCTCGATCAGAGAGGCTATGAGGCACATTCCATTGCCTATTTATCAGGGAAATTATGCCATTTTTCATAAAGAGTCAAAAAATGATCATGGGGTGGTAAAAAGGGATGGGGAGGAAGTCACAAGGGAATTTTCTTAGTTGAGGGGACTGGGGTTTGATCTTCCTTCTTTAAAAACCAGGATTTCTTGGAAAAGAGTGGGAACCAACACCTCTTTCTCTGCACAACATATCCAAATTAACTCTGATTCAGGGGCTCTTAGAGGCATGAAAGACCTTGCTAGGGAAAAATCATGATTCTACTCTCCTTAAATATCATAGGAATAGGAGGATCCCTGAAATTTGCCTCCTTTCATAGAATTCTCTAGAGAATGCTCCCGAAGATTGTTTTTCTTCAAGAAACTTTGGTTGATGAGTTGAAGGCGATATTTTTCGTGACTTCATTTTTTCCTGATTGGATGATGTGTGTGGTTAGTCTAGTTGGGAATTCAGGGGGAATTTTGGTGTCCTTGGATCCACATAAGTTTATTTTTATACCTTACTTAAGCTGTGGTGGAATTTTTTTAACATGTACTCGAAGACAAAAAATATTTTTCTCTATAAAATGTCTATCGACCTTGCACTCAGAGAAAATATTTTTGGAGTAAGGAGGATAATAGGGGAATACTAGCACATAAGGATCTAATCATTGATGGGGACCTCAAATTCACACTCAGTATCTATGAGGTTTGGGGAGACACAGATCGCCTCGACCCGCTGGTGATCTTTTTAGAGAGAATTTTCCAGAAAAACCAGCTAGTTGACATTGTGTCACTGATGTGGCTCCTATGTGGTAAAATCACAGGAAAGTGATGTAGATACATGACCCTCGAGCCAAGATACGCACATGATCATTCTAAACCTGCCCTCTTGATTCAATTTGACTCTTTGATTCCCCACAGAGAATCCCACACACACACAATGGTGTTTTTTTTTCCACAGGTCCTTGTGAGTATGCCCGCATGATTAAACAAAAGGCATCACCCCAAATCTCCTGACCAACAATATGATCACACCCTTTGCGGAATCAGGATTTTGGGTTTCACGATATTGCGATTCCTGATTTCGAGTTTCCTATCTCTACAACCCCCGAAACCCAAAATGTCGAATTGTCGAAATCTTTGGCTGCATCCTCCTCCACAGTTGTATCACGTTTCGCGACTTCAGGAATTCTGGAACAAAGAACCCTGACCTCTTGTATTCAAAAATACTAAAATGTCGAACCCTGATGCATTCAGCAAAGGCTGGCTCCCCAATGAGACTTTTCACCGATTCAGAGTTTCAGACTTCATGAATTCGCAAATCCAGATACAAGTCTCACAGTTCTCCAACCTCCTATAACTGAAACAGTCAACGAAGATTGACTCCACTTGGAGATGAGTACACACCACCTGTCTTCCCCACTGTACTCTATTTCCCATGTGGATTCTTTCCACTTGTCCACTCAAGCTTTCCATCTTTCAGAACTTGAACAACCCTTCCACAGCCATTCCTCTCCCAATTCAAAACCTCGAACTCTGAAATGGTTCCTTCCATGGGATCAACAACTATAAGCCTTCGTTCAATTCGATGGTCTGCATTATTTCAGGCTTCCAGGTACCGAGAGTTCGAAACTCTCGATTCCAAACCACTGTCTCCTTAGGTTCCTGAATCCCAAAACACCGAAATGTCAAAATGCCACTTCACCAATAATTCGTGTTTCACAACTTCGGGGTTTCTTATTTGAAGTGCCCCAAATCCTTGTCAACGGGAATGTCGAAACCCCGATCCTCGAAATGTTGAAATGAAACTTCAAGGATATTTCAGGTTTCACAACTTCAGGGTTTTCAATGCAAAGGCCCCTGGCTCCTTGTCATCAAGATTTTCGGTATTCCAAATCCCGAATTATCGAAATCCCAAAATTCCACACTTAACAATACTTTTCGTGATTCCGAAGTTCGAGTGACCAAGATATTTGTCTTGCACTCCGGACTTACAAACCTCGATTTTCCGAAATGATCTTGATGGCTCAAAACAGATCATGATCAAAGGTCCACGTTGATTCTTGAAACCAACGTAATGGGTTTGTCGAACCCTTATCCACCGTGAAGCTCCTCTGGATCCTATGATCCTCATGACTTCGCGAGTTCTCCTCGGAGAATTCTAACCACCTGATTTACTCCTCAATGACTTCTGTAATATGAATTGGTGTTCTTCCTCCTGAACTTGTATTGTATGAGATGCTTTCAAATTTCATCTCCCTTTGAACACTTCAAAGGTACTAATCCCTCCTGAGCTTTCACTTGCAAATTCAAGTCTCCAAGAGAGATCCTGCTTGCACTACTTGCAACAATCTTTCAAATACTTCTGTGTATTTGATACTTCGACTATGTGGACTCTCGGAAACAACAGTCCTTAACTCTTCAACCTTTGTTGATAAATTCTAAGGCTTCAACTAGCCTGCGCACACCTTGCATGGATTATGTGCTTCACCTGCACTTTTGTTGGAATGAGAACAATGGTATCCCTTCTGAGTTTTCTGAGATAGACTCAGAACCCTTGTCAATGCACACCTTGCAGACGTTTCACTGCACTCCGTGCAGAAACTCTCTCAGGAAGAGAAACAATTGAAACTCATTCTTCTCTCTCAGAATTCATACATTCAACATGAAATTATACATTCAACACAGAATAACAACAAAGGCATAACAGAGAGAATAAAACAACTGTAAGCATATCATTCAGTATATGTAAACAGAAAACATCATAACACCATGAAATCTGAGCAAAGATTCATATATTAACTCAAATACTCTTGTACATGGGTTCTTCTCTACATCTATCTACTACAGCTCAACAACTTATGAAATCTCTCTTCTTCTATTTTAATGATACAATAATCCAAGGGTGAGGGTGTCTATATCCGTTTTCTCTCCTACTCTCTAAACTGTCTAATCTATGAATCCAAATCTACCTACTTTCATTAATTACGTATAAATGCTTTTACATACTACAGATGAGAGAAAGGCTCAAGATCTGTTTACAATATCTAAGATATAAATGTAAGTATGCTTTCCGCAACTATCACATTAATATCCGCTTCATTAATTTTTCAAAAACATTTCAAAATGTGTAAAATGTGTGGTGCGCTTCTCCAATTGTCTTCTGCCTTATGCTTGCTTGACTCGCTTCTTACGATGCTCCTGCATCATACTCCCTTGCTTGAAAATTTTCATGAACTCATGTTCATGAGCTCTTGCATAGTCTATCCATGCCTATGAATTTCTGCTTCATCTTCCCAACTAACATCTTCAACTAGATGTCCCTTTGACTTGACCAAGTATTCAAAATACTCTTTTCTCTTGGTCTTTTTGCTAATCCTCTTGTCAATTATGCTTTCCATCTGTGGTTTTTCATCTATAGGCATTTGTTTTTTCCATTGAATCTCTTTCTTCTCCTTCTCTGCTCCTTCTTCCTCAGCTCTATAAGGGTACAAATCCACAACATTGAATATCGGTGAGATTCCGATCCCATCGGGTAATTCAATCTCATATGCGTTTTCCCCAAATTTCCTTATGACCTTGCACGGTCCAATCTTTTTCATCTTCAGTTTGTTATATGTTCCCCTTAGGAACCATTCCTTCCTCATATGCGCAAGAATCAAATCACCAACTTTAAATTGAAGTTCTCACCTGTGTTCATCTACTCTCTTCTTGTATTCTTGACTTGAACTCTGCAGTCGCTCCTTAACTTGGCTATGAAGCTCCTTCATTCCTTCTGCAAAGTCCTTTGCACTAGCACTCCTGAATTTAGCTTGTTCCAAATATTTCAATTCAGAAACTTCCCTTGGCTGCACTCCATATACAATTTGGAATGGACTCTACCCTGTGCTTTTGTTAAGCGAGTCATTATAAGAAAATTTATCCTATGGCAGAATGTGATCCCATTGACTGTGGTGTTCAGTCACTAAGCTCCTCAACAAATATCCCAATCTTTTGTTCATGACTTCTATCTACCCATTCGTTTGAGGATGATATGTTGAGCTAAAAGACAAACTTGTCCCAAGATTCTTCCACAAATTTCTCCAGAAATGTCCAACGAACTTGGTATCCTGATCAGAAATGATACTCCTTGGCAAGCCGTGAAGTCTGACGACTTCCTTGAAAAACAAGTTCGCAATATGAGTCGCATCATTGGTTTTCTGGAATTGTATAAAATGTGTCATCTTTGAAAATTTGTCGACTACCACAAAGATCGAATCACATACTCTTTGTGTTCTTGGCAGTCCCAATATAAAATCCATGCTCACTGCGTCCCACGACCTTTCTAGTATGGGTAAAGGTTGATATAACCCTGTGTTCTGCCTTTTCCCTTTTGTGTGCTGACAAATCCTGCATCTGTCCACAAATTTCTTAGCATCTATCCTCATGCCTAGCCAAAAATATGAGCCATTCAACTTTGAGAACATTTTATCATGACCAAAGTGTCCGGCCAATCCTCCACTGTGTTTTTCCTTCAGCAGGTTTTCCCTCATGGAGCATTTTGGAATACATAATTGATTTCCCCTGAACAATAATCCAACCTGGATCATGTATTCAATCCATTGACTTCTATCTCTAAGAATTGTATTCTTAGATGTCTCATATGCCTCCTTGAATTCTGGATCACCCATGTACATTTCTTTGAGGTTATCAAAACCCAAAGTCTTGACTCTAAATTCCTACATAAGCAAACATTTCCTACTCAAAGCATCAACAACTTTGTTAGTAGTTCCGGAAATATGCTTAATCACAAAAGTAAAATTCAGCATGAATTCAAACCATTTAACATGTTTTTGGTTCAACTTCTCTTGTTGAGTCACAAATTGTAAAGCATGATTATCACTGTACAAAACAAACTCTTTAGGAACCAAATAATGTCTCCATTTCTTCAGTGCTTGTATCACTGCATAGAATTCTTTGTCATATGTTGAGTACATGATCTTCGTTTCATTCATTTTTTCACTGAATTATGTGATCGACCTATCATCTTGGCTCAAGAACGCTCCAATTGCAAATCCACTCATGTCACACCTGACCTAGAATGTCTTGCTAAAATCTGGCAAAACCAGAATTGGTTGCTCCGTGATCTTCTTCTTCAGCAGGTTGAAGCTCTTCTCTACTTCTTCTGTCCAGTGAAAAGATTTATGTCTTTTCTTCACCGTATCCATCATTGGTGCACCAATTCCACTGAAGTTTTGGATGAATTTCCTGTAGAAACTTGTCAAACCATGGAAGCTTCGTACTTCAAACACACTCTTCGACGATGGCCAATTCTTAATTGCATCTACCTTTTCTGGATCCATCTTCAACTCATTTGCAGAGATAACAAAACCCAAATAAATGAGTTATGTCCTCATATATGACGATTTCTTCATATTTATTAGTAATTTCTCTTGCTGTAATCTCTTCATCACTGCAACTAAATGTCTCAAGTGTTCTTCTTTTGTCTTGCTGAAAATTAATATATCATCAAGATATACAATGACGAATTTCCCTATGAAATCCTTTATGAATTCGTTCATCAACCTCATGAAAGTACTGGGTGCATTAGTTAAGCCAAATGGCATAACAAGCCATTCATACAATCCCTCATTCATCTTGAATGTTGTCTTCCATTCATCACCTTCTCTCATTCGAATTTGATGATACCCGCTTTTCAAATCAATTTTTGAAAACAATCTTGCTCCACTCAAGAAATCCATCAAGTCATCCATCCTTGGCAATGGAAATCTGTATCTGATGGTAATCTTATTGATCTCCCTTGAGTCTGTACACATTCTCCAGCCTCCATATTTCTTTGGGGTGAGCACTGTCGGAACAACACATGGACTCAAGATTAGCTTTCCCAAATCAATCCTTTGTCCATTAAGTCCTGGACCTGTCTCTTGACTTCTTCATTTTCCCTCGATGTCAACCTGTACGATGATTTGTTCAGTAAATTGGCTCCAGGTATAAGATCGATATGATGGCTTATATTCTTGATAGGTAGAAATGAAGAAGGTAGTTCTTCCACTACTATATCAACAAACTCTTCCAGCAATTCCTGGATTTCATCTGGTAAATCATCTATTCTTGTATAGGTCAAAACAATTTTGGGTTTCCCGACCACAATAAATTGTGTGTCTTCCTTCTTCTTAACCTCCTTAAGAAGTTCCTTCCCACTCATGAGAAGTACAGTGTTGCTCACCTCTGTTTTCACCTCTTGGTTTTTAATCGACAGCAACATGTTCATCCTCCCATTCTTCTCTAGGGTATATGTGTTCTTTCTCCCATCATGAATCACATTTCTATCATATTTCCATGGTCTACCCAACATTTTACTTCACCACCTCTGCTTCTTCCTCTTCCTCTAGCTCGAGGAAAAGTATTTCTATTAGCATACTGCCCTCTCTATGAGCTTCCTCCTCTCTCATGTTAATTTTAAGGTTTCCTCCCCTCTTCTTTAGATTTTTGAGTTCTATCTTAAGCAATTGTTTTGCCTCTGGCTTGACTTCTACCTCGGCCTCTTTGAACTTGTTTTCGGCTCAGCTTCTATTCAGCTTTCAGAGTTATCTAATAAGCATATTCCACATTTCAAATGATGATCATGCTCATCTCATCTTGGATGTCATGTCACAGACCATTCATGTACCTGACAATTTTTCATCATCGTTTTCCTGATGACCTGCTTTGATGTTTATTTTGTAGAACTCTTTAGTTTATTCTTTTACTGACATTAGCTTCTGTCTCAAATTCTTCATTCTCCAAAACAAAGTGATTTGATAATCCTTGGGTATAAATTTGTCTTTCATCTTTGCAACCATTCTATCCCAGCTTTTGATTTTCTGCTTTCCCTTGTAGCGTCTATCAGCCTGCAGTTCATCCCACCATAGTGTTGCATGCCCTTTAAGTTTAGTAACGACATGTTTGACTTTCTTGTCTTCCTCGACATCCTCATAGTCGAAGTATTTATCCAGAGATCTAATCCAGTCTAAAATCTCTTCAACATCTAAGTTTCCCTCATACACTGGAATGTCCATTTTTGCTCTAGCACCTATCCTTGCAACAACCCTGAATAGGCGTTTGTCTGCAGCATCTTTGACTGTGACTTCTTCTCCTTCGTTTCCAGTTTCATTTTCACTTTTAGCCTCGCTAATATCCCCAGCGTCAATTGTGCGCCTCTGTGCTGTCTCCATGGCATCAAGCCTGGCACGTAACTCATGCATTTCTATTTCTCTTGCTAGATCAAGAATTGGCATTGGCCTATCTCTTCTTCTTGGAAACATGGCTGTAAAATGTTCCCCTGTTCTCTCTGCTATAGAAATCAAAGAACTTGCTCTTAGCTCTGATACCAAATGATGCAGGTCCCCGACCCTCAGGCCAAGATCCGCATAGGATCGTTCTAAACCTTCCCTCTTGAGTCAAATTAGCTCTTCGATTCCCCACAGAGAATCCCACAAACACACAATAGTTTTTTTTTTTCCACAAGTCCTTGTGAGTATGCCTGCATGATTAAACACAAGGCATCACCCCAAATCTCTTGACCAAAAATATGATTGCGCCCTTTGCCGAATCAATATTTTGGGTTTCGCGATATCGGGATTGTTGTTGTCAAGTTTCTTGTCTCTACAACCCCCAATACTCAAAATGTTGAATTGCCAAAATCTTTGGCCGCGTCCTCCTCCATAGTTGTATCGCCTTTTGTGACTTTGGGAATTTCAAAACAAAGAACCTCGACCTCTTGTCTTCGAAAATACTGAAATGTTGAACCTCGATGCATTCAACAAAGGCTAGCTCTCCAACGAGACTTTTCACTGATTCGGAGTTTCGAACTTCGCGACTTCGTGAATCCGGATACAAGTCTCCTGGTTCTCCAACCTTCGATACCCAAAATAGTCAACGGATATTGACTCCACCTGGCGATGAGTACACGCCACCTATCTTCCCCATTGTACTTTGTTTCCCATGTGGATTCTTGCCACCTGTCCACTCAAGCTTTCCATCTTTCAGAACTTAAACAACCCTTTGAGAACCATTCCTCTCCCACTTAAAAACCCCGAACTCCGAAATGGTGCCTTCCATGGGATCAACGGCTATAATCCTTCATTTGATCGAATGACCTGTGTTATTTAGAGCTTCCAAGTACCGGGAGTTCAAAACTCTCGATTCCAAACCATTTTCTCCTCGGGTTCCGGAATCCTGAAACACCGAAATGTCGAAACGCCACTTCAACAATACTTCATGTTTCGCGACTTCGAGGTTTATTATGTGAAGTGCCCCGAATCCTTGTCAACGGGAATGTCGAAACCCCAATCCCTGAAATGCCGAAATGCAACTTCAAGGATATTCCAGGTTTTGCAACTTCAAGGTTTTCAATGCAAAGGCCCCTAGCTCCTTGTGATCAGGATTTCCGGTATTCTAAATCCCGAATTATCGAAATCCTGAAATTTCACACTTAACAATCCTTTTTGCGATTCAAAAGTTCGAGTGACAAAGGGATTTGGCTTGCACTCCAGACTTACAAACCCCGATTTGCCAAAATGATCTTGACGGCTCAAAACAGATCACGATCAATGGTCCATGTTGATTCTTGAAACCAACATAATGGGTTCATCCAACCCTTATCCACTCTGCATCTCCTCTGGATCCTACGGTGCTCGTGACTTCGTGAGTTCTCCTCGGAGAATTTTGACCCCCCGATTTACTCCTCAATGACTTTTGCAAGACGAATCGGTGTTCTTCCTCCTGAACTTGTCTTTTATGAGATGCCTTCGAATTTCATCTCCCTTTGAACACTTCAAAGGTACTAATCCCTCCTAAGATTTCACTTTCAAACTCAAGTCTCCAAGAGAGATCCTACTCACACTCCTTGTGGAAATGTTTGAAATACTTCTGTGTATTTGATTCTTCAAATCCGTTCACTCTCGACAACAACAGTCTGTCACTCTTCAACTTTAGTTGATAAATTCTAAGGCTTCAACTAACCTACGCACGCCTTGCATGGCTTCTGTGCTTCACCTACACTTCTGCTCGAATGAGAACAATGGTATCCCTCCTGAGTTTTTTGAGATAGACTCAGAACCCTTGTCAATGCAAACCTTATGGAAGCTTCACTACACTCCTTGCAGGAACTCTCTCAGGAAGAGAAACAATTGAAACTCATTCTTCTCTCTCATACTTCATACATCCAACATGAAATCATACATTCAACACAAAATAATAGCAAAGGCATAACAGAGAGAATAAAACAACTGTAAGTATACCATTCAACATATGTAGACAACAAACATCATAACACCATGAAATCTAAGTCAAAGCTTCATATATTAACTCAAATACTCTTGTACATGGGTTCTTCTCTACAACTATCTGCTACAACTCAACAACTTATGAAATCTCTCTTATTTTGTTCTAATGATACAATAATACAAGGGTGAGGGTGTCTATATCCGTTTTCCCTCCTACTCTCTAAACTTTCTAATCTATGAATCCAAATCTACCTACTTTCATTAATTACGTATAAATTATTTTACATACTACAGATGAGAGCAAGGGTCATGATCTGTTTACAATATCTAAGATATAAATGTTCTTTCCCCAACTATAACATTAATATCCCCTTCATTAATTTTTCAAAAACATTTCAAAATGTGTAAAATGTGTGCTACGCTTCTCCAGGTGTCTTCCACCTTATGCTTGCTTGGTTGGCTGCTTACGATGCTCCTGCATCAGAACGACAGGGAATAAATAACAAAGAGACTTGACTGGTTTTTCTTATCGAAGGAACTCATATCGTCGATTAGCATACATAGGTCCTAGGTAAAGTATCCTTTTGTTTTTTATCATGATCCAATTTTATTGCAACAAAATAAATCCAACATGGCTGAGAGATGATTCCTTCTATTCGATTGTCAGGGAAGTCTACTCTAATCCTTTTTTCTTGCAAGAATATAGAGCATAGAGGAGATTAGTGATGGATATAAAACAATTAAAGAATCGGGTAAAGGTGTGGGCCAAAGGAAATAGAAACCAAAACCACCCTATTTTCAAAAATATTGAAGAGGATATTTGGGATTGTCATCAATAGAGATCAAGCGGATCAATGAACACATATTTGGACCTCCTTTTAAAGAATCTAGAGGAAAAATGAAACATTCATCTCTAGGCTGAAGAATAACTTTGGAGACAGAGAAGTAGGGGAATCTGGATCAAAAGTGGAAATAAGAGCACTAAATGTTTTCACCAGTTCGCTAGTCATAGAAGAAACAAAAAACACATTTGGGAGATTCAAGATGAAAATGGACAAGTTCACACAGGACAGGTGTCTCTAAAATGTGAAGCTGCCAGACACTTTAAAATTTTCTTTGAGGACCAAGGGAAAAGTGTCATTATGGATCCGTTTTCCACCATCAAACTCTTTCCTCGCCTTGTTGAAGAGGAGGATGTTATTGCTATGGAAAGACCATTTACTAGAGAGGAATTACATGAGGTATTAAAAGTATTTGCAACGGACAAAATCCCCGATCCAGACGGGTCAACGATTGAATTCTTCATCTAGTTTTTCGACCTGGTTGGGGAGGACCCATTGGAAGCAGATGAGGATTCCAAAAAAAGAGGTGAGGTGATTAGATCTATAAATTTGACCTTTTTTACTCTAATTCTGAAATTAAATAAGCCTACCTCTTTTGGTGACTTTAGACCAATATCTCTATGTAATATGTGCTATAAAATTATTGAAAAAATAATTGCTAATAGGATTCAACCTATTCTATCTCAGTCTTAATCTGGTGAGCAACTGGGATTCCTAAAAGGAAGACATATCCTAGATTCTATATGAACTTGACATGATTTTTTACTTAGTATTAAGGCAAAAAAATTAAAAGATACGATTTTGAAGCTTAATCTTAAGAAGGCGTATGCCTGCATAAACTGGGATTTTTTAAGATTGTCGTTATTGAAAATGGGTTTTGGCCTATCTACCACTGACTGTATTTTGAGATGTGTGACTTCAGCTATGTTTTCAATTCTGATAAATGGGGAGTTTACATCTTTCTTTCATAGTGGTATAGTCTTAAGACAGGGATGCCCACTTTCACCACTACTGTTTATTTTAGTGATGGAAGGACTCAACTTATCTTTAAAGAAAGAACAGGCCGACGAGAAGATGACAGGGGTCAAATTTGCTAGAGTTATCAAGATCCTCCATCTGCTTTTTTTGGACGATGTACTTGTAATGTCAAATGCCTTGTTAGAAGAATGGATGGTGGTTGAGGGAATCCTAACTATCTTTTGTAAAGCGATGGGTCTAGAAGTAAACTTTCAAAAATATATCATCTATTGTTTTGGGATACAACATGAGGTTATAGACTTTTTTAAAGTCTTTCTCCCATAAAAATTTGCAAATCTTGTGGATGGTTTAAACTACCTTGGTTTCTTTATAAAATCTAACAACTACAAGGTTGTAGATTGGCAATGGATAATTACAAAGTTTGAAAAAATAATTAGTCAGTGGTGCAATCGTTGGCTCTCCCTGGGGGGTCGATATGTTTTTATAAAAGTTGTCCTAGAGAGATAGCTTGTGTATTGGATGGCCTCATAAAATAATTCATCCTTTTCTCTAAAAGAGATCATATAACTAATCTTCTCTTTCCTCTGGTCGGACTTTAGAGGAAAACAACATTATCATCTCAACAATTGGGAGTCAATTTCAAAACCTAAATGCTTTGGTGGTTGGGGGTTAAGGAACTTACAACTCTTCAATGGGGTGTTATTCGAAAACAATCTGTGGAGAGTTTTATTGAAGGATGGTATTTGGCATCATGTTATCAAAGATAAGTATCTCCCATATAGCTCGGTTTCTACCTGGCTTAGATCGACTACAAATGAAATGTCTTGGGCTTCACAAGCTTGGAGGAACCTTCTAAAGTATTTGCACCTTTTATTACATTGGTAAGTTGGATTTTTGGATCTATGCTTTCGATCTTATTAGGCAAGGATCGAATCCTGGGTATGGGAAAAGATTCCTTTCTTTCAAAATATCTTTTAGAAACTCTAAATCAAAGAAATTTACATTATCTTTATCAGGTTAGAAGAACCATCCGACCGGGAACAATATTCTCTACTTGACTTGATAGCGAGGAGATAGGTCTTATAGGAGCTCAAGCATATGAATGGGATTTATACCATAGGACCTTGATGGGGTCAGGTGTACAAATTATTGACAGACTGGACGAGATGAGATGGACAGGAGGAGACAATTGGGGCATCCTTTCTGTTAAAAATTTGTATTCATATTTAGCTACAAAACTTTGGCAACACTCTATTGGTGGATGGAGAAAGAAATTGTGGTCTTGGGATTGTGCCCTAAAAAAAAAATCTTCACTAGGCTAATGGTGGAAAATAAAATACTAACATGGGATAATCTACAATGCAAAGGATGGGTTGGGCCAACCATATGTCACATGTGCCTAAAGGAGAGGGAGACTGTACTGCACCTAATGATAGATCATGCCTTTACTAAAAACATTTGGGATAGGGGTAAAAGAGCTCTTTCTATTACCTTTGTCTGGGAGGGTTCCATAGTCTTAGACTACTATGATAGATGGAATATTCAAAACTCTACATATCCCTCTCTGCCTACACCATAAGTTGGTTTGTTTGGCTGGAACGATAGAAGGTCCTCTTTGAAAATAGAATCCCTTCTATACAAGAAGTGGTTTATAGATATATTGGAGGATTTGGAAGCCATACTGAAAAACAAAACAAAAAATGTGAACAGATCTCTAAAGGAAATCCCAAAGGACTCTTTGACAACAAGATGTTTCAATGGTGCATCCCTCTCAAATGGAGGAAAACATGGCGTCAGAGGGGTGCTAAGGATAAATGAGCATTCAGAAATCAACTGGACGTTCAATTGTGGATCAGGAACAAATACAAGGGAAGAAATGTTGGGTGTATGGGAATCCTTAATGATGGCTTCTCGATTGCACATCTCAAAATTACATGTTTTCGTAGATTCAGAAATTGTCATAAACTGGCTAAACAACAAAGTAAACTTGAATATTATTTCTCTGGACTGCTAGAAGAAATATTAAGAGACCGTAGAAAATATTTCAGTGCAATCTCATTTTGACATATCTATAGAGATAGAAATAAGGAGGAATATCGTTTATCTAAGCTGACGCTTCAAAAGAAAGAAGGGAAAATTACCTACAACCACTGGGTAGATGGAAATGAAGGGCCCACCATGTACTTAAGTCTTTTCTAGTTTCCAATGGGGAAAGCTTGTGCCTTTTTATTTGTTTTTGTCTTCTTTGTTTCCTCAGGTAGCTTCAACTGTTGTGTCTCAATAGATTTTCTGAGGTATGAGTTTTGTGGTTATGGGCTTTTCTTGTGGTGATAATTTTTTTTGTTTTTGAGGATGAAAGCCTCTTCTGAAAAGAGCCTGCGTTGATGGACAAATCTTCGTTTTTTTCCTTTTAAAATGTAATTTTTCTTTTTTTATAATAGTTATATATAAATATATCTAGAAATTTTCTATAAAAAAAAAGAAAAAAGAAAAATATTTATTGAAAAAATGATACTTCTTTTTCTATAGTATCTACCCCACGGAGTTTTATTTATGAAAAGGTGACTTACAAGATAAAAAAGGAAAAGCTAAAAAGTCTTTTACTCTAGTTTTTATCCGTTTCTTTATGAAAAAGGTTAATTACAAGTGGGTAAGTATTTTTAATTATTATAAATATTTGATACAAAAGTTGATAAGTATTGTAAATTTGCTAAATATAAAAGTTGGTAAGTATTATTAAATGTAATAAATTTTGGGGGTAAATGTTTTATGATAAATTTTGTAAGTTTTCAATATTATTTATGAAAAAGTGAATTACAAGTTGGTAAGTATTTTTAATTGATATAAAAGTTGTAATTATTGTTGATTGTGATAAATTTTCTAGATATAAATTGTGTATATTATAGTTTCTATCCTAAATCTGAAATGAAAAGGTGAATTGCAAGTTGGCAAATATGAAAAAGGTGAATTACAAGTTGGCAATTATCGTTAATTGTGATAAATTTATTAGATACAAATTGTGTAGGAGTTTATGAATGTCCTATGTGTAGGAGTTTATGAATGTCCTAAATTGTGTAGGAGTTTAGAAATGTCTAAATTATGTCTACTCTAGTCTACTCTAGGAGTTTAGAAACATTTTGATTTGTGTTTAGGAGTTTAGAAATGTCGTATAGTTTAGAAACATTTTGATTTGTGTTTAGGAGTTTAGAAATGTCGTATTATAAATTGTGTGTAGGAGTTTGAAAAAGTTTTATTTTAGTTTAGAAATGTCTTAAATTATGTGTAGGGGTTTAGAAATTTCCTAAATTGTGTGTAGGAGTTTATAAATGTCTTTAAAGTTTAGAAATGTCTTATTATAAATTGTGTGTAAGAATTTAGAAATGTCTTATTATAAATTGTGTTTAGGAGTTTAGAAAATTCCTAAATTTTGTATGGGAGTCTAGTAATGTCCTATTATAAATTGTGGGAGTTTAAAAATGCTCTATTACAAATTGTGTTTAGTACTTTAAAAATGTCCTAAATTATGTGTGGGAGTTTATAAAATTTTTATTAGCAGATATCACACCCATTATTAATGGATATTATTCCCATTATAAAGATATTACATCCATTATTAGTACATATTAATCTCATTATAAAAAGATCAAAATAAATTAATGATAATTAAAAAGGAGTTTACTTATCTCATGAATAAATATAAAGGAGAGTATTTGACCATTAATAAAAATAATATAAATTGTATAAAAGTGAGGAATTCAAGCTAATGGATATGTTATATTTCAAATTATATAAATTGTATAAGGTGGAGGAGTTCAAGCCAATGGATTTTCTATTTTTTAAATTCAACATAATTTTTTTTCTCTCCTCTTTATCCTAAATCCATGGATCTCCTCATTTCTCCTAGCTCTTTATATATACAAAATAATTGATCGTGTTTCTCCCTCAAGACAAATTTTACTCTCTTATATGTATAAAATCATTGATAACATTTTCAAAACATTAATTCAAATGAATATTAAAACATTACTTTAAACCTCACGAAAATATTAAACAACTTTTTAGAAGTATCAAAGTATCAAACATAAATCTAATCCTTTTTCAAAATGTTTACCAAATCCCTTGTTCTTGTCTTAAATCCTACATCGACAAATCCTTTTTTTTTGTCTTAAATATTACAATGACCAAATTGTCATATCCATTTAAACTCACCAACCAAATTGGCACATCTATTTAAACTCACATCAAGGAACATATAGGTGATACTCATTATAATTGACACACTAAAATGGATATTTTTGAACATTTCCATAACACCAAACACCTGATATGTTTGAATCACACTAAAAGTCTTTCCCTCGCACCTTGCTATACCACTCAAATCATTAAAGAAGACCTTTGAATTGAGAATCATCTTAACAAATTCAATAGAGAATATGGATACAATCTTAGTGTTTCTTCAAGACCCATCATTCATTGTCTTCGCTAAAATCTCTCCTCAACCTATCTTCTTTCTTCCTCATTATTCCATAATAATTTTTATTTTTATAAATTTATTCTATCTCTTTCTATCTGAGATTAAGAATTTCCCGCCTCCTATTCAATTATCATTTTTTATTGTCATTTTTAAGTTCTTCCGTTCGTAAGAAGAACCCCCTCTTCATTCCTCATACATATATGTATGATTAATTTGATTTATCATCTCTTTCTATTAGAAATCAAGAATTTCCCTTCCCCCTATTCAATTTTTTTTTTTTTAATTATTCCTTTTATAATAAGAACTCCATCTTCATTCCTCATATATCTATCAATAATTATATTTATTAATTTTACAAGATTTATTAATTGTACTTGATTCCATCCTTATTTTAAATTTAATATGTATAATTAATTTGATTTATTAATTGAACATCTTTTCATTCCTCATATATGTATCATTAATTTAAATTTAATATGTATAATTAATTTGATTTATTAATTGAACATCTCTTCATTCCTCATATATGTATCATTAATTTGATTTATTAATTATACACACTTTATATGAAATTAAAAATTTGCCTTTACTTCTCCTATTCAATTCTCATTTTTAAGTTATTCCTTTCTTAATAACAACCCCATCTTCATTCCTCCTATATGTACTATTCTTAATTAATTTGATTTATTAATTGTACATGGTTCCATTCTTATCTTAAATTCAATATGTATCATTAATTTGATTTATTTAGTTCTACATGTTTTTATTTTTATCTTAAATTTAATATAGTAATAATTTTCAATATGTTTCATTAATTTGATTTATTCAGTTGTACATGTTTTCATATTTATCTTAAATTTAATGTATCATTAATATGATTTATTAATAGTACATAATTCCATTTTTATCTTAAAATTAATATGAATTAAATTTATTATTTTCTTATCCTTATTTTACTTTTCATAATATATTCATCATTTTTTCTCATTCAATATTTTTCTTTAGATATAACCTTATTTTTCTTATTTTTTTTATCTCTTTATGAATTCATTATTAATAATCAATAATTTCCTTCCTTTCATATATTTTATCTAACTTTTTTTATTAATTTATATAAATATATTTTTTTAAATCTAATTTTATAATTAATTAAATTTTAATCTAATTCATTTCTTAATCTTCTAATTTTATTAATTTATATAAATAGTTTTTTTCTAAAATTAACTTTAAACTTAATTAATTTCCTAACCTAATTCATCACTTCAACCATTCCTTATCCATTGGAACTCCCCTGCCTTTTAGATCACTTAGTTTCTTTTCAATTTCTATATTCTCTTTCAATATCCTTTTTATGTAGCGGTCAACCTTAACAACGTTTGACATTTTTTTATATGAATGTCCAATAAACATTGATTTGTATTAATGCTAGGGATTTGTATGAACGTCCAATAAACATTGACAAGATGTTAGGGATTTGTATGAATGTCCAATAAACATTGATTTTCTCTTTTGATTAATACCAATGGAATGTAATCAGATGGAAGTGAGTTCTTTGATCCTACACGCAAAAATAATGGAAACTAATCATATGGAAATGAGTTCTTTGATCATATACACAAAAATAATAATATGAAGACATCAATTTCATTATTAAAATAGAAGAGAATAAATATGAACAAGTTCATTATGAAAATATAAGAAAATAATTGCATTCAATTTCAGTGTCCCAACACTATAAAGAAAACACAGACCAATAAGTACCTAAGAGAAATTCACGTGACTAATTAAAAAAAAAACATGATTATTTAAAACACTCTAAAAACATTATCTATCGAAATCATGATCACTAAGAAAACATTATCTATCGAAATCGTGATCACTAAGAAATAGAGATGAAGCACTTTTTAAATATATCATTAAGAAATAATTAATTAAAAGAAAATTAATAAGTAGCTGAAGAGAAATTCACGTGACTAATTAAAAAAAACATGATTATTTAAAAGGCTCTAAAAACATCTATTGAAATCATGATCACTAAGAAATAGAGATGAAGCACTTTTTAAATATACCATTAAGAAATAAATAATTAAAAGAATATTTTACAAGGATATGTAGAATATATAGTAGGAGGGGGGAACTTTTTTTTAAATATATTTACATAAGTAGAAAAAAGAAAGTAAATAAATTCTAAGTTGAATAAAAAAATAAAAAAAATTTAAATTTAACATAAGAAAGTAAATAAACTCTAAGTTAAATAAAAAAATAATTTATTTTTAAATTGAACATAAAAATTAGAAAGAAAATGAAAATCCATAAAATTATAATATTTTGTTTATAGAATTTGTTACATTAAATTGTCTATAAAAATAACAAATGTAATGAGTGAAGTTGCTTAGAACTTGTCTCTTAAGAATTTAGTTTGATAATTTTTAGAAGATCTATGACTTAGCGGGTTACTTATTAGTGAGTTAGTAATGTCAATTATAGATAACTATATTCAACCATATTCTATTATGTTCAACTATAATTAATCACAATCAACCATATTAATTAGAGAACTAATAGGTTAGTGATTATACTACATTAGTTGATTCGTTAATCAATAATTAGAGACATTGTGAGTTTACTTGATGGGCTAAGGGTTTAATGATTTGTAATTAAATAAGATAGATTAAATGTTAATAGGTTAGAGATCAATAATTTAATTAATTAACATAAAAATACAGTTATTATTAACTTATATTTTACAAAACATTAGAATATGTAAACGGGTGTGTATATAATCTTTGCTTTGTAAATATAATAGAGTTAATTTCAGTTTACTTATCAAAATATTAAACAACAATAAAAGAATATATTGATAATTAAATAATTAAAAATAATACATTAAACTTCATTTTGTTTTGAATTATTAAAGTTGGAATAAAAATTGTTTAAAATTTGAGAATTAAAAGTGAAGTAAATTTTATAGGAGGTTATTAAGTGTTTAAAATTTAAGAGTCAAATTCAAATAAATTTTATAACATATTAATAAGTATAATATAATATTGTTTACACTCTTTTATAAATATTATTGTAATTTTTTAGTTGTAAAATAAAGTGAATTATTGAATTAATGAAAATATTTATTTTATTTTAATAATAAAAAAATATCTTTTTATTTAATTAATTTATTGGCAACTTAATTTATATCAAGAATTACATTTTATTTCACATCATACATATATGTAGAATGGGATTAATGGTTAAGAATACACATTTGTCTTTAAAAGATTACAAGTTTAAATCCAGAGAGTAATAGAATTATTATTATACATTTTAAAAAATAGCAATCTCACATATTTTGATAGGAATTTGAAAAAAAATACCAAAACAATATAAAAATATTCATTTCAATGTTTTTAACCAATGAAATAATAATTGATGGATTGAGGTACATGTTTGGGATGAGGGTTCCATGATAGCTCTGTCATCCATGCCTACAGACACATATCCTTGGGTTGTGTTCCACAAATGCTCTCACTCTGGTAGTGGCGATGATGGTGGTGCATAGGTAGTGTGTTGATGATAGTGGATTTACAAACCTCTAAGTTGTCATTCATGGCAATGTTCCTCACTCTAGTGATAGTCCTAGCAACTCCTCCTTCTGCGTTTGTGGCTGAAAAGGTAAACATGGCTCTAAATATTCTACCTTTCATTGTTCTTTCTTTCATTCTAGTCCTTGGCAGTGGTTGTGTTGTGAACCTTTACTTCTCTCTCATGGATCCTCGAGCTCCACATGTGAAGCCCGCTCCTGCTCTCAAAACTTGGGCTACTCTTGATGTTGAATAAGTTACCACTCATTATAGTGAGTCTTCCTTACCTTCTACTAAGGGTGCAATGCATTGAGTAGAGCAAGAGATTAACATTATTAGGGATTATCGATAATATGGTGACATTGAACATTAGGTGGGGGATTTGGTTCCAAACTTGGTCGCTAATAGAAATGGGCCACAAGGAAGTGCACACCACTTCCTTGGCCACTCAGGATGAGGGGGTGCTCCTTAATTAGTGTGGCAGTTCTCTTAAGAATTTCTATTGTAGTCATGTAGTTCGCTTCAACAATTTATGTTGCAAGCCTTTAGTTTACTTCACTTATTTCCATTATATTCATTTAGTTCCTTTCCATAATTTTATGTTGCAAGCCTATAGTTTGCTTCAACAACTTCCCTTGTAAATATCTAATAACGAGAAGGAAAAATCTACCTTGCTTATAGAAGGCACTCTTCTCTCACTCAATGGAATCGATAGTCATTTTCTGAAACTCACATCTTTAATTTTTCTCTCTTCAATTTATCTCTACAATTTAGTTTAAAATCTATATTGTTGTGTGTTCATTTGCAGGTTAAATTTTAGATCAATGGGTATGAGATCCTGGATCCATGCCAACTTTTACTTAGCCACAAAATTTAGAAGAAAGGCCATCCAATTTTTTTTTCAGCGCCAGATGTCTTTCTTAGGACTTTTGGTGCACCCTCCCCAAGGCTTCCAATGCGTTCATATTTCACCATTCTCCACACGTCCTCCTCAGGGTACCACATGCCTTCTCAGTTTTCTCAAGAGTTTAGTGATTCTCGACACAAAATCCAATGATCGATCAACGTCCATGGTGAATGAAAATTATGTTGTCGAAAAGAGAGCCAACTACAAAGGATTCAACATCCACTACCAAAGATCCAGTTCGAGATTTCATGATGTCTCTCTAAGAACTAATTGTTCTACAACAACATTGAGCTCCGACACCCATGCAACTTGACACACACATCCAATTACCAAAGGCTATAGGCCAAATTAATGGAGAGAATGTCAACTCTTGGCCTCACAATATTTCCACATACTTTCGTACATGTCCTGAGATGACAGAAGACATGAAGCTTTAGATCTCCAGTCTACAACTTTATGGAATTGTTCATACATGGTGGGGCACTCAACTGGAGAATTATTCCTGGGTCATGGATAGAGGTGACCCATTTGAGACATAGAAACCACACATTATGACATGGGATGGATTTTTCTAGGCTCTCAGAGAGCACTTCTACCCACTGGGCTATCATCAGAACCTCCTCGCTAGAGGGTTGCAGCTCCAACAACTTTCCAATCAGCCCATCCAGGGATACATCGACATCTTCTTCAAACTATGCATATGGATCCACATCATCTATCTAGAAGAGGTATTAGTTGTCAAATTCAATTCTAGTTTATTGTTAAGTATTTTCCGTGAAGTAGATTTGTACGGAATTCCTTCCTTGGACAAGGATTTTCTTCGAGCCTTAGTCATGTAATGTAAAGTGGTACCTCGAATTTGTTCTCCTCAAGCTCAATTCAGACCCTATAATACTAGTAATTCACCTAATCTCCCCTCCTTTGGTACTCATACCTCACTTGAATAATCACATAATGCGCCCTAGTGTTATTTTCACAAAACCAATTTTCATTCTTCTACAAATTGTCGCACACTTTAGAATTTATGCACCAACAAAACTTTGTTTGTAGAGACGGCTTTGCTTGAATCCCCTGCACCTAGTGAATTTGTATCCATCATTAATCCAACCAACGTAGATCCATCCCTCATCTTGATGACCGCTAGTGAACTAGGAATATTTGTTGTCCCCCTCTTCACCAATAATTGCTAGATTAAACATGAATTAACCACCCTCATTATGGACAATGGTAGCCAAAAGAACCTCGTCTCACAAGACCTGGAACATTGCCTCCAACTCCCCACTAATATTCATCCAACATCATACCAAATTGGTTGGGTATAAAAGGGAGGCCCTTGTCTCACAGTTTCTTGGTGTTGTGTAGTCACCTTCGCCATTGGCCCATTTCGAGATATAATCACATGCGATGTCTCCCCTCTAGATTGTGCCAAATGTTTATGAGGAATTCCCTATCAACAGGCCTGACACGTTGTGTACCATGCCAAATATCATCAATATCACTTTCAACATGAGGGACGCACCTATGTTATTACTTCTTCTACTCTTAAATCCACCCAACCTATTACTGACCAAGTGACCCTTAATCAGGTCAGTCTAAACCAATGTGTCTATTTGTGCCAAGTTCGCCCCATTAACCCAAACAACCAAAATATTCATGTACCTCCTACCATGGCTCCCTCACTCGAATAATTTGCAGATGCCTTCACCCAACCCATGCGACCGCCCCCGTCTCTCTCTATTGAGAGAACATTTGATTTATTTCCTAGTGCTTCTTTACCGAACACCCCATCCCATCGAATCTCTCCCCGAGAGGCTACTAAGATGGAACACCTAATTGGTGAAATTTTGAATGAAGGTCATATTCAACCTTCAGCATCACCATGTGTGTCCACCACCTTTATTATCCCAAATAAGGTTGAATCAGAATTCCTCCTAGTGACCACCTATTGTGCCCTTCATAAATTTATTGTTACAAACCACTACCCCCTACCCCAGATTGAGGACTTGTTGGACCACTTACAAGGGGATTATTCCTTAACATAGATGGATTTGATAACTAACTATAATAAAGTTCATAGGAATGTAGTAAGAAATTTGGGTAAGTGCATGGTCATTTATCTTGATGATATATTGGTATTCAATAATTCTTGGACATAACATCTTTAGCGCATTTACAACATCCTTGAGCTGCTATGAGAACATACACTTTAGGTGAAGAAATCATATTGTGGAAACACATCAGTTCCACATGTGGGATCCATACTGGACACGACAAGGAGTTGATTAGATCCACTTCTAGTACATATTTTGGCACAATGGCCAGTGCACTCCATTTCCCATGACCTCAATATTTTTTTGGGAAAGGTTGGGCACCACTTCACTCATCTTTGGAGCTCATTATGCTCTTCATGTGTTATATATTCTCCATATAGGCATCATCCCTTTGAGATTTTGAAGGATGCATTTGAGTTCACCAATGAGGATGTACTTAAATAGGGAGGTCATCCAATGGAATACCATTCAAATATTCTTTATCCTTATGGATTTTCACATAAACAACAGGAACAACAACAAGCTCGGTGTTTTATCCACATGTTGGCTCAATGCCATACTTGACAAGAAGAAGCTTCTTTACAGAGGCATGATAAGCAATGCACACCAATCTTATTTCAACTAGGAGATAATGTGTGGATCTTAATAGACATTCTTCAGTTCAAAGGGAAATATAATATGTTGCATCCACTCAGATATGCCCCCTACACATTTCTAGAATGAATTGGAGAGAATGTGTATCAACTAGACTTTTTTGCACAACTCAACATCTGTGGTGTGCTTAATGTTAACAATCTCAATTTGTTTGAGCCACCTCTCATTTAAGAAACAAAAACGGTTCCACATCCCATGGATAACATTCCAGATGTTTAGTCGTATATCCTTGTTGATAAAATTCTTGACTCCAAGACCAGGACAAATCACCAACAAAAATATATTTTATATCTTGTGGGTCAAAAGGGATAGATGCCAGCTCAGACCAAATGGATGTCTACAAAAAGATTGCAATTCCATTTCCATCATTTGTTGGTGGAAGAAGAGACACTTATGGATCTAAACAGGGAGGAATTGGGCCACCATGAAGTGCGCAATACTTCCTTGGGCACTTAGGATGATGGGGCACTCCATAATTAGTGTGGAAATTAGCTTCAGAAATTTCTATTGTAGTCATGTAGTTCACTTCTGCAATTTCTTCTACAATCCTTTAGTTTACTTCAATTGTTTCCATTATAGTCATTTAGTTCCTTTCCATGATTTTTTGCTACAAGATTTTAGTTTGCTTCAACAATTTCCATTGTAAACAACTAGTAATAACGAGAAGGAAAATGTTGCCTTTCTTATAGAAGATTATCCTCTCTCACTCAATGAAATTGATGGTCATTTTCTGAAACACGTGTCTCTTTCTTTCCTCTCTTCAATTTCTCTCTACAATTTAGTTTTAGATCTGTATTATTGTGTGTTTATTTGCAGGTTGAATTTTAGATCAAGAAACTTCGACATGAAGTTCTTTCATACTGTGGAACTACATTGGCACACCAAAACCATGGTATCTGAGGTAATGTTACCAAAATATCTTACATGATGTTTGGTCAACATCTCTAAACCTTGCAATAAAAGAACAAGTTGTCGCTTTCTCTCTTCTCCTAGCGGGTTAAGAAGCATGGAAGTGCTATCCAACTCAACCACAATGGCTCCTTGGAAGTTGACCCTCTTGAGACTCATTTGGTGGCTAATGTGGTTGTTGGGACTTCCAATTGTCCCTCATTGGTTCCCCCCTCTTGATGTTTTAAAGATTCCCTCTCTCTTTTTGTTTTTATAGTAGTCCTATTAGATCTTCAAGTTGTTATTATGTTTTTTTAGACAATCTAGTTAAGCTAAAGTTTTTTCTTCATTTACTACAGTACATGTTCAAAACTAGTCTAGTAAAATGGCCTAATTTCACTCTCGGCAGACCAACACACTCTATATCTCCTAAGCTTTGTGATGGACAATGATATACCTTGATATGAACAATTAGATTCCTTGATATAGCCCGACACTTTGTATATTTGTTTATATTTCAATAGAATTTATGCTAAAAAAATACCAATAAAATTATAATTTTATAATAATTAAAATTATTATTTATTCATTTGAAAATCAATTTATAGATTTACTATCTAATATACCATTTAAATCTTAATTATAAAAATATAATTGAAATATCATTTTCTTTTTGTTATTTAGTAAATAAAAGTCAATAATAACCTTTACATGTAAAGATGGCAATACGAAACTAAAAAAATCATATTCAATTTTAATTATTAATTATAAAAATATATAGAAGTGAAACATTATTGTTTTTAGTAAATAAAAGTCAATAATGAGGTTGCAATATGAAATTAAAAGAAAAATCATATTGAATGTTTTAATTAATTTATTTTTTAATGGTTTAGAAATAAAGTCATGGATCTATATCTTATGAATAATCTTTATCAATTTAAAAGTTTGAAATTTATTTTTTAATTATAAAAAATTTACTTTAATAAAATTGTTTTTATTTTAATATTGAAAAACATTATAAAACTTCATAACATCCCCTTAAAAAAAATAAAAAGCTGAAAATTTAT
>ML792708.1:67735-97589 GCA_009831015.1 Picea engelmannii | reverse complement strand
ATATTTTTTTTTTGACAACGACTAATAACAAACAATATTTAAATAACGAAACGTTTCTTCTTTTACAATGATTTAGCTACTTAATATATAAAAATAATTATGTTATTTTAAAAGTAACATATTTTTAATCATTAAATATGTTTAAATAATTCTAAATCCACTCAAACAATAATAATTATATTAAATAAATAAAACCAAAACATCCTTTAAAAAATAGTTTGATTCTGCTCGTTTTATTTATTTATATATTAAATAAATAAAATAAAAAATGAAACCATGCCAACCTTTAAAAATTAGTTGATTTCGTGGTTTTATATATTTATTTATATTTTAAACAAATAAACCAAAATAACATTGTTGCAATCGGTTGTACACAAATCCGCTTGATTTGGTTTAATGATTATGTTCTCATTCCATAACCAACCCTTCAAATTCACCCTTAGACAATGGTGGAACTAAGTTAATTGTAACGAACCCATTTTTACGACTTCATGTGACGCAACGCAAAAGCAATATTTTTTTTTATTTAAGCTGGAAGGTAATCAACAACAATAGTTAAACAACACAACTTGGCAACGAACGCACGCATGCAGATCACAGACAACGACGACTCAACATACTAGCACATCAGGCAACTGGATGAAACATGTGATAATCAATAGACATGTAAAAATGACTACCTTCCCAACACAAGCAAGACAACGCCTACAATATAAAGGACAACATCAACAACCCGACACAATGGCTTCGACGACCAGTAACTAGAAACCTCTACGATGCACAAAACCCAATGCATTAAGGCGTTACAAAACCAAATACCAACATCAATTACAATGAACAACATGCCCACATAAAAAAGCATAGGACTGCGTCCAGGTTATCATTTGCATCTATCCGTTAGGGCGAGCAATGATCCCGTCATCAGGAATCATGTCATCACAAGGTGATGGGCATGACAGTAACCATGGCACAAATTAACATGTCTAGACCTTCAACCCAATGCTAAATCCAACGCACTAGGAGACCAAATTGACTATCAATACATGAAGACTACTCAAGCACCCAATCCTATTATAACTATTTTCCAACTCCAAATATTAGATAACTATTTCCCTAAGGATGAATCCATTATAACCAGACTAATCATGTACGTGTGTTGGCATAGGGGTAGACTCAGGGTTCAACTCCAAGAGCACACAAACAAGCCCTAACTACTAGCCCTTTCAGCAACACCTGCGAAGTAGATGCAGTCTCACCCGAAGTAGCTATGGGGGGGTTGCAGGACAAAGATGTCTACAACCAAAGCGAACACCAAGTGGATATAATACAAGAGAAATACAACATTTATATATCACTTACCAGTTCATATCTACTCCACAGGACTATCTATTAGATCCAGCACAGTAATGCAATAACAGTATACCAAATGACAAAGAACAGAGCATCAATCACACACACAACAGAAGATATACATGGTTCACTCTCTCTCTAGGGCTACATCCACATAACTATGCTTTATAATATATTAAGATGTAACATACAATTCTTGTCTACGCTCTTAGCTACCAGATCTTCTTTATTCTCCTGTCTTTCTCTCCCCTTCTTGCACACCCAGTTGAAGATCTTACAATATCAGAAGGCTCTACACTCAACACTTCTCACTCACACAATTGTACTCACTCGATCACACAATAGTAATGAATCCTTAACCAACTTAGTACCAACAATAATAACAACAACCCATCTCAGGTCCTTTAGACCTCTATTTGTACATTACAATAGCTCATCGACAACCTTAGGTCGAGACCTAAGTGTCAAAACCCTAGATACAAAAACCCTAGGTGTCTAAAACCCCAGGTCAACTTGAACTGCGTTTTTAAGGCTTCACCAGCCTGTCTTTCCTTCGTTCTCACGTGGTGCTCCAAAGCATCCAACGGTAGCTTTTTACTCTTACTGAGTTGTCCACGATCCATCTTCATTGCTAATCTACCATCCTCAATCTCTACGTCCAACATCCTGCTTTCTCTTACTTCGCTCCATCTTTTCTTCTCTTTTGCTCACTTCGACCCAGTAACATTCACTGTGTCTTCCACCTAGTTTGCATTTTTCCTTTTCTTCCTTGATTTTTGCTTGCTTCCATAATCAAGGGCCAACAAGCCCCCAAAACTCACCTGTGACTCATCCCAAGGCACTTCTGATCTCAAATTCCTATTTTACTTCAACTTCAGACTGTGCAGGGCAACACGTGCTTCCAGTTCTAGTATTCCCTTCCTTCCTTGTGCAGACTGTCTTTTTTGTGTCTACTACCCAATTCCAACTGCACCTGGTACCTAGACCCTTTTCCTCATGATTTTACTGGCAGTTGCAAGGCAACCGGTTGTCATAGCACAACTTTGGTTAGCTCCCATTCACCAAACCTTCCTTCCATTCTCCATTCAAAGTATTCAACTATGAAGCTCCTCCTTCTATAACATAGGTGACCTCATATGGCCCAAGACAATGCATTCTGGACTTCCCAGTATGCTTCATGAACTTACTGTCATATACCAGTACCAGTTCACCTTTCCTAAATACCTTCTTCTTGATGTGTTTGTCGTGGTAGGCCTTCTCTCTTTCCTTCTGAACCTACTGGTGAAATCCTGCAATGAATCAGTCTTCTTCTAGTTTGACCAACTGTGCAAGCCTCTATCAAACAATTTTAGTGTCATCCATATCTGTAAAGACAAAAATTTGTAAGTTGGGTACCAAATATTCCATTGGGACAATGACTTCGATACCATACACCAACTTGAAGGGGGTCTGCATGGTCAGTTTCTTGCAAGTGGTTCTATAGGCCCATAATACTAATGGTACTCTTAAATCCCAGTCATCCCTATTCACACTACAGATCTTTGTTAGCACTGTTTCCAAGATCTTGTTGAATGCTTCAACTGTCCCATTTGCTTGTGGATGGTAAGGTGTGCTCTTTTGATGATGAGCTGTAAACTCCTCGGTCAAGGATTCAAATGTTTTATTGATGAAATGCGTGCCTTGATTGCTCATAAGGATCTTCGAGCATCCAAGCTTGGTTATGATGTCATCAAATATGAAGAACACAGCTGTAGTGGCACTAAAGTCCTCAACTTCTCTTGCTTCGGCCCATCTGGTCAAGTACTTTGTTGCAGTGATTATGTGCCTTGCTCCTGTGTACTTCCCTAGTGGGTTAATAGGTCCCACAAAGTCAATGGCCCATTTCTCAAATTCTTGTAGGGTCATCTATGGTGCTAATGATATTTCATCTCTTCTAGACAATTTCCCAACTCTTTGGAATACATCATAGGCTTTGTAATAGTCCTTGGCATCTATATGTAAGGTAGGCCACCAAAGGCCATCTTGAAGAACCTTTTGCACAGTTTCCTTCCCTACGTAGTGTCCTCCTGCGATGCCTTCATGAGCTTCAATAAGGACCAACAGTCCCTCTGCCTCCATAACACACCTCCTTAGTATCTCATCAGGTCCCATCTTGTATAACTATCTAGCTATAAGTGAAAAGTTTGCAGCACACACTACTAGCTATTTCTTCTGAGTGATTGTATATTCACTAGGTGTCATTCCTGTTGACAGGAACTGGACTATTTCTGCAAAGTGTTCATCAATGTTTCTAATGGCTAGAAACTCTACATCTGATAGTGTATCCTCCAAACTAGTAGGCTCTTCTCCATGTTCCAACTTCGACAAGTGGTCAATACCTTTGTTCATTATTCCTAGCTTAACCACGATCTCAAAATCATATTCCTGAAATAGCAAAAGCCATCTACATATTCTGCCCCCGAACACTGGCTTATTGACTAGGTATTTCAGCATAGAGTGATCAATGAACATTTTAAAGTGTCCTGCCAACAAGTAGTGGCGAAACTTTTACAGTGCATACACCATGGCTAACCCTTCTCTCTCAGTGGTGGTGTAATTAATCTCTTATGTGGATAGTTTCCTGCTAGCAAAGGCTAACAGGTGGTTGATGTATCTTGTTTCAGGTTGTACTAACACAAGTCCTAATGCAATAGAATATGCATTGACATGCACGTGAAACTCCTTGCTCCGATATGGGAAAACCAGAATAGGCGTAGTAACCATTTTCTATTTCAGTGTGTTGAAGCTCTATTGGCATTCTTTTGTCCAGTGAAATTAACAGTCTTTCTTAAAAATATTCTCCATGGGTGTTGTAATCTGGGCATAGCCTTTAATGAACTTCATGTAATATCCAGTGTGTCCCAACACAGTGCGCAACTATTTGACTGAAGTAAGAGGGGGTAGATCAACTATGATGGAAATTTTAGATGGATCTACTAACAATCCCTGCTTGCATACAATATGACCTAACATCACTTCAAATGGTGAAAAGAAATGCACTTCTTCAGGTTTAAGGAAATCTGACACTGCCTACACTTGTTCAAAATTAGCCTTAAACATTCGATATGATTTTTCAATAAACTAAAGACATTCCAATCATCAAAGTATGCTTCTAGAAACTTATGTAGAAATTCCTTGAATGCTTTGACCACCACCCTGGAAAACATGGTTTGGGCATTCTTCAATCCAAACGACAGTACTATATATTGGTAGGATCCCCATTCTGTGGCAAAGGTGGTCTTATGGCGATCTTCCTTGGCAATCCAAATCTGATGGTATCTTGAAAATCCATCTGTAAAAGAATATAAATCCTGGCCTCCTACATTATCTAACACTTCGTCAATGAATGGTGTAGGGAAGGGGTCATGCAAACATGGATCATTTAGATTCCTGAGATCGATGCAGATCCTAATCTCTCCTGTCTTCTTTTCTTGTACCACCGTAGGGATAATCCATTATGATTCTTCGACAGGTTCTATAATCCCTACTTCCAGCATTTTGTTGAGCTCAATCATCACTTTCTTCGTATATTTAGGGTTCAATATGGAGGGTCTCTGTTTGACTGGTCTTGCATCTAGTTTCAAAGGGATCCTCATCTTTCCCATAGTCCCTTTAATGACCTTCATATCGGTGAACTTGATTGGAAACAAGTCATGATACTTATGTAGCAATTATGTGATCTTGTCAATAGTGGCAACATCCCAATAATCTCCAACATTTGCAAGCTTCGATGTTTGTTCTGTTCCAATATTGATTTTCTTGATCTTGATCGACTGTCCAATAAATGTTATCTCAACTCCTGGTCCTTCAACATCTCTCTGGCCCTCTGTTTCTACAATGTTCACCTTCCTAGGAGCATCGTCTTCCTCAGTATTAATGTTGTAACAACCTTGCAGTTTTTGGAGAGGTGCATTCCATTCATCCTCTTATTGTTCCAAAGGGAGGCTAGGTGCCTCCTCGAACACTTTCTTTCTTATGACCTATAATGCTTGACCTACTGTAGGATATTTTCTTTCAAATAAAAAGGTAGTGACAAATTTTTGATTCATACCTTCCCAATCTGCAGTGATGAGGAGCAGCTCTGCTTGAAGGTATCAGTTGATAGGGGTTGTGTCCAACGTGTTGAGGAATTTGTGCACCCACTCCTCTTGAGGAATGTTGCTCCATTCTTCCTCACAACTTCTCACATGGTTCTTTGAACAACTTCGACCTATGTATCTAACTTCATAGCCTTCTACTTGTTCCTAGAACCGTGTCATCAGAGTACGACATTGTACCCATTTTGTAATGTTGTTTTTGTGTGTCCCCAACCATCTTGTCGGTGTGGCTTTCAAGGCCTCATCCATTTCCAATAATCGTTGTTTCATTGGTGCACTTTCTTCAAAGTCTGACAAGAAGGTTTCTAAAGGATTCAAACCATCAAAGGTGGGTAAGTTACTTACTGTTGTGTCGATCCAACGTACTTCCCTAGTTAATCTAGCACATCTTCTTGTAGATACTTCATACATTCTATTCTGCCAATTCTCCAGTTCTTCTTATGAATCTGAGGAACATGCGTTGTCACTTCGCCAGCTCAAATTTCCATCCTCCGTACGATTAATTTAATATTGTTGTCTTGTTGTTAATTTGTATATGTTTTCTAGTTCATATTCACAGTCTTCTTCTATGATGGGCTCTGTGTATCGCTGACCTTCATCGGGATCTAAATTTGCAATGAACCTAAGGCCATATCCTTCAAATGTCATTCATATTTTCTTTAAATCGACCATAGTGAAATTATTGAAATCCCAATCAATTCCTAACAGCGTAGGGTAAGGACAACTATCATCAACTATCTCAATTACCTTGAAGTCTGCAAATGTCCTCACTCCGTCGATGTCCATAGGGACATGTTCCAATCTTACAAAGGGGATTATAGTTCTTTTTTTAGCAATCCTAAGTATTATAGGGGAATAGATCAACTTAGGTTTTCCCATCAGTGCCCAGGTTTGCTTTATCATGACGTTGACCTCCAACCCTAAGTCGAAGATCACATAGTCGATATCATACTCTCCAATCTGAGCATTTAGGTGTAGTTCCTTATTTTTCCTTCTCTTCTTGGATATTTGATGCACTTCTTTATTCTGTAAAGGATATACCCTTCCTATCTCATAGTGTCTGAAATTTTTTTGCAGTTCTTGTATGGATTTCTCGTATTTAATCAGCTCTATAAACGTATACAATAAACTGACAAGTTTACTTCCCTCTTTTCCATCTCTGGATCAATCAGATTGATCAAATTCCAGAGGCATTCCACGTTCTCTTAATTTTAGTTGTGTCTTCGATGAAGAACCTTGATCTCCCCTGAATTCTCTTCTTGCCTCCTTGAACATTTATTTTTCTTTCTTTGCAAGTTTGTATCTTCTCTACAGCTTTCATGACTCCTGATTCTTCTATACTCTTTTCTTGGGTCAGTCTGTCTTCTCCTATAACAACGCCTCCTCGAGTGATAAAATCCACTCTAGGGTATTATATGTGAGGTTCTTCTTTGATTAATTGTATTTGTGGGTTTTGTTGAGGTCCCTGTCTCTCCTGAAGTTTAGCTAGCAATGTTGGACATTCCTCGATAACATGCTTGAAGGAGTTGCAATAACTACAAGTGGTACAAGGGTTCTGGCAATCCCTTTCCAAGTTTCATGGTTGTGTGTAGTTATAACAGATTATTTTTCCTCGACCTCGACCCATACCTCCTCCTATTCCTCTTCCTCGGAATCCACCACAAGGGTTGAATTTTCCTCTCCCAGGGGAGTTATACTACATAGTGTTTAATTCTTGTTGTACTTCTCCTTGAATTTTGTATATATCCTTTGATATTTCATGCATGAGGTCGTAAGCCCTACAATCCCTATCATCATGCCCCACAGACTTATAGAACGTACAATACAAATTTGTGGGTGTCTGAACATATTTTTTCATGTAATAGCACTCACCAGGGCGATGTCTATTTCTACATACCTCGCACCATGGTAGAGTACCTTGATTCAAAGGAATTGGAGCTCCAAAGGACAAGTATTCCTGAAATAGGGGACAATGCTCCTTGTCATGGCCTTGTTATTTGCATCTGACACACCAAATATCTTCCCTTTTGTCTTTTCCCTTGTCTTTCTTCATATCTTTGACCTGCAGAGACAAACTAATTAGCTGACTCAATATTTGACTCATACCTAAGTTGGATTCTCCCATAGGGGTTGATTCTAGCTTCATGGCGATCTCCAACGCCTCAACCTGCGAAGCTATCTTTTGTTGCATCAGAGGAACTCTGATGTATGGTAAGAGGGAAGCAATGGACCATTCCTTTTTATTCTCATATAGGATCTGGAAACTCAAGTGGCCATCAAGGTTTTAAACCTCTGATCAAACTCCCATACTGATTCAACTATTCATTTCTTGATTTATTTTAGTTTTGTAATGCACTGTGACTCCGACTTGGGTTTCTTGAACTCAATAATCAATGAGTTCTTGATCTCATTCAGCGTTTTAGGATGGGATATTCCCTTAATAAACTTCATGTACTAGCTCAATGTGTGGTCTCTTAGGGTAGTACTAAACTGAGCTCGTTTGACAGCTTCATCGATGATGTTCTTAATATTCCATACGGCTTCGCATAGAAACTAGTGTTGATTAGGATCTTCAAATCCATCTCCTTTGAAGGTGGGTAACCTCATCTCATCTTCCATATATCTTCCTAGGTTTCCATAGGCTACTAGTGACAATGCTATGAACGCTCGAGTGACTCTAGTTACTCTGATTGCTTAATGCTTCTGAATCAACAAGAGGAGTAATAGTACTTACTTCAACAATCTGTGCATTTCCTGAAGCTTCTGGCTCTTCCTAGCGAGGTTCTTCAACTTTCCCATCCTCAGGCCTAGAAGAATATTAATGCTCTTCGTCCGTCAGATCTTCCTCTTCTCCACTGTAGAAACCCTCATCCCCGTAGTTCTATTTAAATAGGCTCGCAAGAAGAAATTCTCTGAACACTCTCCCACTACACGTATGTCCAACCTCCATGTGGCTATCAATGTCTGAGTTCTTGAACATTAGCTCTTCAATCCAGTAGACTATTGTATCTTCAATATGTTTTTCTCATGCAATAGTATCTTGATCTTCATCTTTAGAAAATGTAAAAATTTTCCTCTAGGTCCCTTAAGGAAATATCTATCTACTTGGCTATACAATTCTACTCTGTCAACAACAAACTCAGTGATATACCCTCTAATGGTACTATCAAACCAGTGATCTACCACTCTTGAAACATCATTATCAACTCTCTTGACCTTCTTGACTAGCGTTGATGTCCAAACCACATATGGCCTAGATCTGATCTCAAATTGGGTATCTAGTAACCTAGCTAGCCACTTGTATAACTCTCTATGGATTCCTCCAAAGAAAATATCATGTACATCAATAAAGATATATCTTTCCAACCAATATTTTGTACTAAGATTAAGGTTCTTGTTAGGGGCTTCAGCGAAGTCCTTTTCTTGATCTTCTATCCACTTCTGAATCTTTGTCTTTGATGGAAACCACCTTGACATTCCCTAAAAAAGATTCCTGTCCCGACAACAGAAACATTTGTTGGCACAGGGGCAGACCCATGGTTCAACTCCAAGAACACACCAACAAGCCCTAACTACTGGCCCATTTTGCAATACTTGCGAAGAAGATGCAGTCTCACCCGAAGTAGCTATCGCGGGGTTGCAGGACAGATATGTCTACAACCAAAGAGAACACCAAGTAGATCTAATACAAGAGAAATACAACATTTATATATCACTTACCAGTTCAGATCTACTCTGCAGTACTATCTATCAGATCCAACACAACAATGCAATAACAGTATACCAAATGACAAAGAACAGAGCATCAATCACACACACAACACAAGATATATGTGGTTCACCCTCTCTCTAGGGCTATGTCCACAAAACTATGCTTTATAATATATTAACATGTAGCATGAAGTTCTTGTCTGCACTCTTAGCTAACAGATCTTATTTCTTCTCCTTTCTTTCTCTCTCCTTCCTGCACACCTAGCTACATGATTGATCTTCACACCCATCTTAAGATCTTACAATACGATAAGGCTCTACACTCAACACTTCTCTCTCACACAATCATACTCACTCGATCACATAATTTTAATGAATCCTCAACCAACTTAGTACCAACAATAATAAAAACAACCCATCCCAGGTCCTTTAGACCTCTATCTATACATTACGATAGCTCACCAACAACCTTAGCTCGAGGCCTAAGTGTCAAAACCCTAGGTGTCTAAAACCCTATGTCAAGTTGACTCGCATTTTCAAGGCTTCCCTAGCCTGTCTTTCCTTCCTTCTCGCGCGGTGCTCTAAAGAATCCAACGATAGTTTTTTCCTCTTATTGAGTTTTCCATGATCCATCTTTCTTGCCGATATGTCATCCTCAATCTCTATGTCCAACGTCTTGCTTTCTCTTACTTCACTCCATATTTTTTGCTCTTTTGCTCACTTCGACCTAGTAACAATCACTGTGTCTTCCATGCAATTCGCATTTTTCCTTTTCTTCCTTGATCTTCACTTTCTTGGAACAATGAAATCCAACCAGATTGAGCTGTAAAAACATGATATCAATGTGTAATAACATTTACTATCAATCATATTAAAAACTGTCATAAAAACGTAGTCGTGATATTGCTAACACATTGTCAATCATTAAATCGCTATACATGATAACACATTGTCAATCATTAAATCATTGTCAATACATATGTAAATCCCAGCCAATGATATTGCAATCATAAATTTGTTTTCATTGATATATACATGATCGTTGTGTAATAACAATCATGGATGAGATCGTTGTAACACAAACATAATATTATTTATTACAAATGTTACTTTCAAGCAAACATATCCTTGTGCCAATGCGATATTGTTGTTTATATGCCACACAATCATAGTGTGAATGTTGTGTAATGTGCCATGGAAATCATACCGTGAATGTTGTGTAATACAACATAAAAATCGTATTGTGAATGTTGTGTAATGTGCCATGGAAATCATAGTGTGAATGTTGTGTAATGTGCCACAAAAATCATAGCGTGAATGTTGTGTAATGAGCCACAAAAATCATATTGTGAATGTTGTGTAATATTCCATGGAAATCATAGTGTGAATGTTGTGTAATGTGCCACGAAAATCATATTGTGAATGTTGTGTAATGTGCCATGGAAATCATAGCGTGAATCTTGTGTAATGTTCCACAAAAATCATATTGTGAATGTTCTGTAATGTTTCAAGGAAATCATAGCGTGAATGTTGTGTAATGTGCCATCAAAATCATGGTGTAATGGTTGTGTAAAGGCTGGATAAATCGTCCAAAAATTAGTGGTGTTAAGGCTGAGTAAAGACTCCAAGAAAACTCAGAGATAATCAATCACAAGAAAACCCAGAAGTAATCAATCACCAGAAAACGAAGATGTAATCAATCACAAGAAAAAGCAGAGATTTACCCTTCAAGCGTAGAGATATTCATTCACATAAACACAAAGACTCATCATTCCGCAATGAATCAATTGAACGCAAAGATACTCATTCACAAGAAGGCGCAAGGACTAATCATAAGAGAAAAATGCAGAGATAAGTAAGGAAGAAATAGTTGGAAGAAATTTATCCTTCACTTATTATCCATGCACATGAAAGGAGGGCATTTGAATCTATAAGTCTTTAAACACCAGAGTGACGACAATCGATTCAGCTCCTGGATGACTACTGAAGCACAGAATAATAACTTAAGGATAAGGGACGAAAGACAAAAACACAAATACAAGAATGCAGACAAGGTTTTGAGTCTGGGGCTCAATCTGGCCATGCACAAAGAGACAATAACTCATAAATAAAGGATACAATGGATATCAAGGGTCTTTACTGAATAAATCAAATGACAAGGGGATTACAAGTACCATAGGAATGCATGTACAAGAAATCTCATGGAAATGAAATCTTCAACTGAATACAAAGAAATAAACATGTGTAAATTACATTTCATTGCAAGTAACAACTTTAATAGGCGTACCTTAGCCAAATGTGAATGCTCCGAGGTTTTTGTCCCACGCACGCTCCGTCGAACTCTTTCTTTCCAACTGATGTGACCTCACCAGTACCTCCCAACCAATACTAGGGGTACTCTTCTTCCCTCTTATCCCCTTGAGTTGCAAAGGGGACACACACACGATACCAAAGAATGCTAGAACCCAGCTCGCCTTGCAAGGTCGAGCTACCACTCGTTACCCGAGCTAGTTATCCCAACCCCCACAAGAGAAAGTTTAGTCAAGATAAAATTTCAACAACGTAACGTTATGAAAAAATATGAGATCCATACTCCTCCTCTACCCTTTTTATAGAGTTTCCAAGTAATTAGTTTCCCAAATTCTCATTAAATTCCTTTAACATTTAATTAATTTCGAAAAATCTCGCCCGTACACATGTCACCCATCCCCTAGTTGCACTAGAAAATCAATTTTATTAATTAATTAAATATTCTTATTTCCCTCACCCACCTAAAAATTTCCTAAAAACGCTACTCAGTGTCCCAATATTCCCTTACAAATATTAAATGACTTACACCTTACTTAATTCCTAGTTGAGTTCAAAATTAGAAGGTCCCAAAGGCTAGATTCCCTTACTAAGTTAGACATTCAACGTTTTCTTTAAGTTTTCATTTTCTTTTAAGTTTCCTTTTTCTTTTAAGTTTCCCCCTTTTTCCTTTTTAACTAACAATCAAATTAGCAAGTGTAGATAAAACAACCATTTTCCCTTTTAACAAATTTAATCCTCCATTATAATTTTGACTTTAATAAATGAGTTTGAATTTCTTACCCCCCTTCTTGTTACATGTTATTTTTTATTTTTTTGGACCACACGTTCTACTTAGAACTAGGTTTTAATTTTCACTAGGCTGGGCAAAAATTTTTAAGGGAAATTTTAGTTATTAATTTTTTTTTACGCATTCCATCATCTATTTTAAGGCCAACTAGGTCCTAAGGAGGCATAGTTTTCTAGTCACTAGGTTTATTAACTTATCAGTAAAAATCACAATGTGCCCTTCAGGACGCACTACGTGCTCCGAGGGTGCAACTCATTGCTCGTTTTCATTGCTCGGTGTGCTCTTCAAGACGCACAATGTGCTCCAAGGGTTTCACTTGCCTCTTTCTATTTTCCTCTCGTGATGTTCCCTTCAAGATGCACTACGTACTGCAAGTGTGACACTTACATCTTGACTGAATTTGGTAGACGTCAAAACCCTAGAGTCAATACTTCGCCAGGTGATCTTGTGTGAGACTAAGGGACTCTAAGGAATAAGGCCCCTGCCTTATTGTGTGCCCCTTAGAATCATCGTGAGCGACTATCATAGTCTTCCATCACAACATCATGGGTCTTCTTAAACTAGGTAATCGTTAACCTACAATTTGAGCCATGACGAGAGTGATAGTAGGTTGTGGCAGGCTGTGGCAGGGCTATTGCCACACCTCTCCCTCAAAGGCTTTGGTTGTCATGTGTGACCTCTCTACTCCACATGTGAGTCTGGTCGAAAAGATATCATCATCCTGCATCCATCAATGAATCATGTCAGCAATAATAATCAATCATCATAACATATAATCATATGTACATATGTCATATCAACAACATTCAAACCCCAATAGTCCACTCCGTGACTTGATATGGAGTCCAAGGGGTTTCATCAATGCCTCTGCATCCTCAATGTCTAGAGTCCTACACAATCAGGAGAACCCAGTTAATAGCACCTGTTTAGGTAAATACAACAAAATAACATATTATCAAATCAACAGTATCTCATAATCATTATCAAAACGACCAATATTATAATAACCCAGATTACTTTCATGCAAGTGTCCTGAAAGAACAAGTTCTCTCAGTGCACGCAAGAGCAGGATGTTACATACACCCCCTCTTGGTTTAAACTTTGTATGGAAGTTTCACAGCATAAAAGGTGCAGAAATAAAGTGTATCACATTATCATAAGTCTATCTATCATAGACTTATTTATCCTCCCAGGTCGTTAAGTGCGGACTATAGTTGTCCCCCTGGACCTTGACCTGATATACTGTTTGACATCATAGCTGTCGAATGTGATGGTCTAGGATGTGGATTGGCTCTGTCCTAAGCGCACCCTCGTCAGTTAATTGTAAGCAAACCGTGTCAATAACATGTGTAGGATCACTAATATAATGTCTCAAAACAGATACATGAAAAACATCGTGCATATGCCTCAAAGAATCAAGCAAGGCTAGTCGATAGGCCACGGGCCCCTTCTTTTCCACAATCTCGAAAGGTATTATGAACCTAGGAGAGAGTTTATCACCCTTTCCAAACTTGATTGAACTCTTATGCGGTTTTACCCACAAGAAGTCTCGATCACCAACTTCGTAACTACGACCGACACGGTGTGGATCGACATAACTTTTCTGTCAATCCTGCGCTTCTTTGATCCTTTGTCTTATTGTTTTCATTTGATATTCCATTTCTTGGATCACTTTTGGTCCCACCAGGATCCTATCCTCAAGCCGATCCCAACTCAAACATGTCAGACATGGTCGCTCGTAAATAAACTCGAATGACGCCATCTTAATGGTGCTTTGATAACTATTGTTATACACAAATTCTACCAGTGGCAAGAATTCTTACCGACACTTATGTTGGTCCTTAACATACATGTGCAACATATCCTCTAAGGTTTGGTTTGTTTGTTTGGTTGGTCTGCCCATCTGTCTCCGGATGATACACAATACTAAAGTTAAGTTGGGGTTCCCAAGGCCTCTTAGAAACTAGTCCACAATCATCCAATAAACAACAATCCTCGATCGGATATAATCCTCTTAGGAACACCATGCAGCCTCACAATCTAACTGATGAAAAGTCTAGCTATATCAGGTTCCTGATGCATCGAATGCATAGGAATAAAATGAGCACTCTTCATCAGAGTGTCGACTACCACAAAAATTGAGTCCTTTCTCCTTGCCGTCAATGGCAATCCAACAATGAAATCCATCGAAATGACCTCCCATTTTGATTTTGGAATAGCATGTGGCTGTAGTAATCCTGCTGGATGTCTATGTTCAACCTTCACCTACTGACATTATAGACATCTTGCCACGTAGTTGACTATATCCTCCTTCATTCATTTCCAGAAGAATAAGGGTTTAAGGTCTACCCTCATCTTCATGACTCCAGGATGAGCCATGTACACTTCTCTGTGAGCCTCGTTTAGGATCAGAGTCCTCAATTCTTCATTGGGCAGTATGTAAATTCAACTTTTAAATATCAATAATCCGTCGTTGTCCAAAGTAAATCCTTCAAATTTTGGTACCATCATGGTGTTTTGTCCGATAAAATCCTTGACCTCTTTGTACCAGTCATTGTTGCGTTGTAAATTTAGAATCTTTTCCCATAGATTCGTCTGAAGAGGCATCACCGAAAATATGTGTGGTCTTTGAATCAATGCATCCACCACTATGTTCACTATTCCCTTTATGTAATTAATCTTGAAATCATGCTCGCTAAGAAATTATGAACAACATCATTGTCACACGTTTAAGTTGCTTTGCATAAATATGTGTTGTAGTCCACAATGGTTCATTTTTAGTTCAAATTTTCATCCAGTAAGGTAATGTATCCAAGCTCTCAAGACATATACAATGGCTAAAAACTCCAAATCATGTGTTTCATAGTTCTCCTCATGGCTTCTCAACTTTCTCTATATGTAAGCGATCACTAGACCGTCTTGCATCAAGACTCTGCCTAAGACTTCCTTGGATGTGTTAGTGCATACCAAGAAGTCCATGTCCATGTCAAGGACCTTCAGTATCGATGTTGTTTTCAATATATCCTTGAGCCTTCGAAATTCCTCCACACATTTATCTTTCCAAAAAAACCTATTGTTCTTCTTCTGCAATTTCGTAATCAGATTTTCTATCTTTGAGAAAACCTTGAGGAACCGTCGATAGTATCCTACTAAAACCATGAACATACACACTTCTGGGACATTTTTTTGCGTAGGCCATTCCATAATGGCCTCGACCTTTGTTGGATCCATGAAGATAGCTTCGTCGAAGATGACATGCCCTAAGTAGTGAATTATCAATTGATAAAATGAGCATTTACACAATTTACCATACAATTTATTCTCTCACAAACAATGTAGTACCAAGCACAAGTGTTTGTAATGCTCCTCCAATGTCTGAGAGTAAATCAAAATATCGTCAATGAATACTTGGACAAAATTGTCCAAGTAGTCATGGAACACCCTGTTCATCAAACTCGTGAATACCCCTGGGGTGTTCGTTAGTCCAAATGGTAAAATAATAAACTCGTAATGTCCAAACCTTGTCTTAAATGCTATCTTAGGGACTTCATCCTCCTTGATATATAATTGGTGATACCTTGATCTCAAGTCAATATTTGAAAACACTGTCACGCCTTTCATTTGATCGAATAGATCATCAATCCTTATCAATAGGCATTGATTCTTGATCGTTGCCTTGTTTAATTGACAGTATTCAATGCAGAGTCTCCACGACCCATCCTTCTTTCATATGAAAATAACAGGCGCACCCCACAGTGACACACTTCAATGTATAAGTCCTAGGTCCAAAAACTCCTTCAGTTGCATTTTCAACTCCTGTAACTCTGGGGTCAACATCCGATAAGGCGTTCTTGCTATTAGTTCAGTCCTGGGTTTTAGGTAAGGCCAATTCCAATTCCCTCTCAGGTGGCATCCCAGGTAACTCCTTAGGGAATACTTTCGCTAACTCTCTCACCACTGGAAGGTGTTCTAGAACTTCCGCTACTCCCTTCTCATTTAATGCAAGGATCACATAAATCTTGCATCCCTTACGCATGATTTTCCGTAGCTGCAAGGAAGAGATGAACCTTAGGGAGACTCCCTGATTCCGACCTACAATCACATGTATTTTTCCCTCATCATCAACCAATATCAACCATTTTGTATTACATTTGAGTATCGCCTCATGCGATTCCAACCAGTCCATATTGATCACAACGTCATAATATCCTAAGATCGTGACATATAGGTTGGCCTTGGTGAAAAACTCTCCCAGTTTAGCGCTACAACCTATAACCTTCCTTCCAACCTTATGTTTGGCTCCCAAATCCATTTCTACAAAGCTAAACTCATCATGTTCGATTTCCTTTACTTTAACTATTTTTAACGCTACCCCAGAAATGAAACTCTCTGTAGCACCTAGATCTATCAAAATACTAAGGGTCTGGTCAGCGACATTACCTGACATATTGAGGGTAGTCGACTAATGCTCTTCCTGGCGGTTATTCACCGCTAGATGAATCTGATGGGCCTTGCCCAAATCTCCCACGGTAGTGGGTCTGGCTGATCTAGATGCTCTAGTCCTCTCCACTGGGCAGTCCCGCTGGTAATGTGGCTCCCCACATTTCCAACACCCTTTCTTCGGTCCAGTACTCCTGGTACCTGAAATAGAAGTTGACGTCCCACTGGCTTGGAACCCTGGTTTGTCCTGTTGAACATGCCTAAACTATTGTTGTTGTGGTCGATGTTGTTTTTAGTGTTATGGCCCTCAGTAAGGAGTTCATTGTTGAGGCATTGGTCACTGAGGTGTAGTGAAAGTGGATCCTCTCTAGAAGCCATGATATCCTGGTGAATTCCTAGCTTGTGTCTAATACTAATGCACACCAAATGACACCCACCCTGCTTGTCTTGCTGGAGTCCTACTCTGAACCCCACTAATAATCTCCTCCTCTACTATGAGGGTTTTCTTGATAACATCATCCAAGGTTTGAGGCATATAAATCCTAACCTTTGCATGAATGTTGACATTAAGGCCAAACACAAACCTGTTGACCTTAATTTTCTCAGTATTTAGGTGCAGATCATACTGAAGAAGCTCCATAAAATGGTCCTCGTACTCAGGAACTGTACGACCGCCCTATCTCAAGACATTGAACTCATTGATCTGATGCTCAATGAATTCCTCTAACAGATACCTCTCTTAGAACCGTTCCTAAAACAGTTCCCATGACACGTCTTTGACGACCATGTTCAATTGTGGTAGGAGTGTCTTCCACCATAGAAGAATGCTCCCCTTCAATTGAAATACCTCCATGCATACCTTCATGTTGGAGGTATAGTCGCAAAGTGAAAAACACATCACCATATTCTCCAACCATTCCTTGATGGCTACGTCATCCGAGGCACCAAAGAACTCAGGAAATTTGACCTTCTCGAGTTCATGGTGAATTCTATCAGTACTGACTGGAGTGCGCAGTCGACCCTCAGGGGATGTCGATGCCCTAGTCTCATCTCTATCAATGCCTCAGAAATCCACTGAAAAGACCTCATCAACCCAACCACATCACCCACAACTATATGTTCCTTCATGACAACCTATTCGTCTCCCTGGGGGTTAGACCCCTTAGGTGTGGATGATACTATAGGTGTCACACCTCCTCCCCTAGTACCTTTTTATTTTCCTCTGCGATGTCCTATAACCATGATTACCTGAACGAATACAAATAGATTTAATTAGAAACATTATGATCAAATATCTAGTCAACGGAAGTCGTAGTGATCCCAGGTCGTGGGTTGAACTGGCTCTGATACCATATGTAATGACCCCATCATTACGACTTCATGCGACACAACACAAAAGAAATTTTTTATTTTTATTTTAGTGGGAAGTAAATCAATGACAATAGTTAAACAACACAACTTGACGATGAACACACGCATACAGATCAGGAAACAAAAAAAAATGACTCAACATAATAGCACATCAGGCAACTAGATGAAACATGCGATAATCAATAGACAGGTAAAAATGACTACCCACCCAACATAAGAAAGACAATGCCTACAAGCTAAAGGACAACATCAACAACCCGACACAACGACTTCAACGACCAATAACTAGAAACCTCTACGATGCTCAAAACCCAATGCATCAAGGTGTTAAAAACCAAGTACCAACATCAATTACAATGAACAATACTCCCACATCGGGAAGCATAGGACTCCAACCCAGTTATCATTCACATCTATCCATCAGGGCGCTCAATGATCTCCTCATCAGGAATCATGTCGTCACAAGGTGATGGGCATGAGAGTAACCATGGCACAACTTAACATGTCTATACCTTCAACCCAATGCTAAATGCAATGTGCTAGGAGATTGAATTAATTGTCAATACATGAAGACTACCCAAGCACCCAATCGACAAGTCAACAAGATGCAAGGAAAATCTGACTACTATAACAATAATACATCACATTAAAATGATTATATTCAAACAAATAGTTCATGGTAACTATTTTCCAACTCCAAATATTAGATAAGTATTTCCCTAAGGATTAATCCATTATAACCAAACTAATCATGTACATCTATTTAGCGTATTGGTTTAAATTAAAAGGATATTCTTATAAGAACTATATTATTAGTCCAAGAGGAATCTTTTTCTTTTGTCTAGTAATTATAATATCATTGTCTATTGTACCTTAACAATATTGATATTTTGTCTAACCATGTGCTATCTATTGATAATGAAATCAACAATCAACAGATCATTGTCCATTAATAAAATCATGTGCTATCAATGTTGTCTATCCATGTCCAGATATATAAAAACTACGTCTATCATATTCACATATATACATTTATAACTAAAGATTAGTAAAAACCATAACTAAAATGTTGTGAAAAGCAATAAGGTCGTTTTCTACATCAATAGCGATGTCATACAATAATTTAAAATCTCTGTCAAAATACATACATGATCGTTGTAAACAATCTTAAATCGCTACCCAAACTTAAACAATACTAAACCACTGCAATATTAAACATTATTAAATCGCTACAATATTAAATCATTGTGTAATAACCATAAGGATCCAAAGCTAAGGAATAGTAAAATCCAACCAGATTGCAGTGTAAAAACATGATATCGTTGTGTAATAACATTTATTGTCAATCATATTAAAAACTGTCATAAAAATGTAGTCATGATATTTCAAACATGTTGTCAATCATTAAATCGCTATCCATGATAGCACACTATCAATCATTAAATCGTTGTCAATATATATGTAAATCTCAGTCAATGATATTACAATTATAAATTCATTTTCATTGATATATACATGATCACTGTGTAATAACCATCATGGATGAGATCGATGTAACACAAACATAATGCTATTTATTACAAATGTTAATGTCAATTAAACATATCAATCTGCCAATGAGATATTGATGTGTATATGCCACAAAATCATAGTGTGAATGTTGTGTAATGTGCCACGAAAACCATAGCGTGAATGTTGTGTAACGATCCACAAAAATCGTATTGTGAATGATGTGTAATGTTCCACAGAAATCATAGCGTGAATGCTATGTAATGTGCCACGAAAATCATAGCGTGAATGTTATGTAATGTGCCACGAAAATCATATTGTGAATGTTGTGTAATGTGCCACATAAATTATAGTGTGAATGTTGTGTAATGTGCCATGAAAATCATATTGTGAATGTTGTGTAATGTGCCATGGAAATCATAGCACCATTGTTGTGTAATGTGCCATGAAAATCATATTGTGAATGTTGTGTAATGTGCCACAGAAATCATAGCATGAATGTTGTGTAATGTGCCACGAAATACGTGGTGTAGTTGTTGTGTAAAGGTTGGGAATATCGCTCAAAAATTAGTGGTGTGAAGGCTGAGTAAAGACTCCAAGAAAACTCATAGATAATCAATCACAAGAAAATGCAGAAGTAATCAATCACTAGAAAACTCAGATGTAATCAATCACAAGAAAACACATAGATTTACCTTTCAAGCACAAAGATATTCATTCATAGAAACACAAAGACTAATCATTGGGAAATGAATCAATTGAATGCAAAGGTACTCATTCACAAGAAGGTACAAACACTAATCGTAAGAGAAAAATGCAAATATAAGTAAGGGATAGATAGTTGGGTGGAATTTATCCTTCACTTCTTATCCATGCATAGGAAAGCAAGACATTTGAATCTATAAGTCTTTAAACACCGGAGTGACGATCGTCGATTTGTCTCCTGGCCAACTGCTCAAGAATAGACTAATAACTTAAGGATAAGGGAAAAAAGATAAAAACACAATTTGCATCCAGATATTCTCCATGGAGAAGAAAATAATGAAATAAAAGCACAATCAGGGATAAATAAAATGGAGGCAGAAGATACAAGAATGCAGGCAAGGTTTTGAGTTCAGGGCTCAATCTAGCCACACGCAAAGATACAGTAACTCATAAATAAAGGATACAATGGATAGAAAGGGTCCATACTAAATAAATAAAATGACAAGGGTATTACAAGTACCGTAGGAATGCATGTACAAGAAAGCTCATGGAAATGAAATCTTCAACCAAATACAGAAAAATAAACATGTGTAAATTAATTTTCATTGCAGGTAACAAATTTAATAGGCATACCTTATCCAAAAGTGAATTCTTTGATGTCATTGTCTCATGCATGCTCCATCTAGATCCCTCTTTCCAACCGATGTGACCTCACTGAAACCTCCCAGCCAACGCCAGGGGTACTCTTCTTCCCCCTGAGCCCCATGAGCTGAAAAGGGGCCATGCGCATGAAACCAGAGAATGCTAGCACCCAACTGGCCTCGCAAGGTCGATCTAATACTCATTACCCAAGTTGGGTATCACAACTCTCACAAGAGAAAGTTCAGTCAAGATAAAATTTCAGAAACATAACGTCCTAAGGAGTCATTAGTTTTCTAGGCCGACTAGTTATTAAATTTTTAGTTATTAACTATTTTTTACCCATTCCATCATCTATTTTAAGGCCGACTAGGTCCTAAGGAGGCATAGTTTTCTAGGCACTAGGTTTATTAACTTATCAGTGAAAATCATGATGTTCCCTTTAGGATGCACTACGTGCTCCAAGGGTGCCACTCACCTCCTTCTGTTTTCATTAGTCGACATGGCCTTCAAGATGCACTACGTGCTCCAAGGGTCCCACTCACCTCTTTTCATTTTCCTTGTGGGACGTGACCTTCAAGACTCACTATGTTCTCCAAGGGTGCCACTCGCCTCTTGATTGAATTTGGAGTCAATACTCCGCTAGGTGATCTTGTGGGAGACCAAGGGCATCTAAGGAATAAGGCCCATTCCTTATTGCACAACCCTTAGAATCATCATGAGCAACTATCACGGTCTACCCTCACGACATCGTGGGTCTTCTCGAACTAGGTAATCGTTAACCTACAGGTCGAGCCACAGAGGGAGTGCTAGTAGGCTATGGCAGGGATGTTTCCACACCTCTCCCTCAAAGTCTCTGGTTGTCATGCATGACCCCTCTACTCCACATGTGAGTCTGGTTGGAAAGATATCGTAAGCCTGCATCCATAAACAAATCATGTCAACAATAATAATCAATCATCATAACATATAATCATATGTAAATATGGCATATAAACAACATTCAAACCCCAATAGTCCACTCCCTGAATCGATCCAGAGTCCAAGGGGTTTCATCGATGCCTCTTCATCCTCAATGTCCAGAGTCCTGCACACTCGGGAGAACCCATTCAATAACACCTATCTAGGTAAATACAACAAAATAACATATCATCAAATCCACAATATCTCATAATCATTATCAAAACGACCATTAGTATAATAACCGGATCACTTGCATGCAAGTGTCCTCAAAGAATAAGTTCACTCAGTGCACGCAAGAGTGGGATGTTACATTAATATAGTTTGACTCGATTGTCCTCCCTTCGACTCCTTTAGGAACTTAACGATTCAAAAATGGGATCTCATGAAATTATCTATTTACCTTCGACAAAGTGCCATGCGAGTTTGTTTGGAATGGGAGGGTTTTAATTCAAGTTAGGTTTTAACAAATTCCTTATTCAAACAAAAAGTTTGAGTATGAGAGTTTGGAATGGAGGGTTTTAATTCAAGTTAGGTTTTAATGAATTCCTTATTCAAAAATAAAGTTTGAGTTTGAGAGTTTGGAATGGAGGGTTTTAATTCAAGTTCAGTTTTAAGGAATTCTTTAATGAAAATTAAATTTTGAGTTTGAGAGTTTGAAATGGGATCATTTTAATTCAAGTTATGTTTTAAGGAATTACTTATTGAAAATTAATGTTTTGGATTTAGATATGTACCAAGCTTTTTTTTCCACAAAAAATTTCTCTTTCATATTCATAAAAATATAAGTAGTTTTCATACAACTATCCTTTCTTCATAGGACTTTTAAGATCAGATCAAAAAGATAGCACCAAAAAAAAATATGTTGTTCTCTCATAGTCAAGCATACTCTGAGGAGGAATCTAGTATACAACATAAAATTACAAAAAGGCATAGGTGTGAGCTATGCATCCGATCTAAGACTATTAGCTCCAAAAAAAGAATCTAGAAAAGAGAAACATAAACTGATCTATGATACAACATTAGAATAAATTTAAGTTATGAGTAGGGCCCTCATTATCGACCTCCCAACGATTAAATGCAATGTTTCCCGAAATTTTTTCAAGGGCCAACTTTGAGAATCTATCTTCCTCTTTGTTCTCTTCATGGTAAATATGGGAAAAAGTTATATTCCTGAAGAGAGGAAGTGTTTCCAATATCCTTTCCTTCCATATTTCTAGAGATACTACCTGAATGGTTCCCATCTTGTTTAGCCATTCAATTACAATCTTTGAATCCCTAGCATTAAAAAAACTATAATTGATAGTCTAATGGCCAGTGCTAGAGAGACCCACGCCCCCAATAGTTCATCCTTGGTATTTGTTCCTTGACCACAATTGAAAGTCCACAAATAAAAAGTGTTATTGTTAATCATAATCTTACCTCCACCCCTAATTTTTTCACCCTTGTGTTGAGCTTCCCCATCAAACCATGCTATGGCTAAATCATTCGGAAGGCTCACATTAAGAATATGAAGGAGATAGTACTTTTCCTGATTCCATATATGTTGACTACAGGAATAGTTTTGTAGAAAAACTTTTGAAAGAAGGGGAAGCTTGCCTCAAAGATAGAGTAATTTATTTTGTTCCAAATGTACCAACAGAGAAAAGCTGAAAACATTGGGAAATATTGGTTTGCCTTATTCCAATTTCAAAGCACTCATGCACTGTTTGTTCGAACCATCCTCTTAATAAATTTAGCTCTTTTGTTACCCTATTCCATACATCATTTGTAAATGAGAATTTTACAAATATATGCTTGCCTAACTCATTACTTCTCTTGCACAAGAGATGCATGCCTAGACCCACCCAACCCCTTTTCTGAATATTTTTCCACGAAAGAATCTGATTTTCTACAACAAGCCATGTAAATAACTTTACTTTTAATGGGCATTCCCATTTCCAGAAATTTCTCCTCCATATGATCACCTTTGGCGCCTATATCTTTTCTTCTACAATGTTATACACATTAGTTACCTTAAGATAGCCATTGTTTCCTCTTACCGTCCATAGTAAGGAATCTGGTCGGTCCTGGAGGTGGATACCCGAGCTTATCAGTCTCATTCTAAATCTTTCGCATTATGTGGCTATGTCTCCCTCAAGCTCCAGATTTGTGTTATTTAGCTAGTTTGATCCAAGAGTTCCTTGAACTTGAAAACAACTTGCTTGATAAAGAAATAATACACTTTTGTAGTTCAGCCTCTCAATTAACTCATCTGATAACAAAGATTCCTTTCCCATACCTAAGATAAAATCTCTCCCAATAATAATCGATTGTCCACAACCTCGATTCGAAGCCAGCTAATGAAAAACAAGCGGAAAAGTGTTTATTAAATTTTTCCACATATGAGATCCATATGATGCCCTTTTCGAAGACGATATTAACCACAAATGAACCTATTCATAAGGAAAATATTTGTCTTTTATCACCCTGTTCCAAATGTCTGGTTTTGTCAAGACTCTCCATAAGGTTTTTTATTCCACGACTCGATAGAAAATATAAATATTTCTTAGTCCCCACTCTCCATATAGTTTTGTCTTCGAAACCAATTCCCACTTGCATAAATTATATTTATTTCTCTTTTTATGGTTGGGCCAAAGAAAAGAGAAAATCAACTGTCTAATTTTTGTAAGGACCGACAATGGAATATGAGCTAAATCCTGCCAATAAATTGGGAGGCTTTCTGAGAAATACTTTATAAGTATATAACTACCTCCCAAAGATAACATCATGTTGCACCAATGGTTTATTCTTCTTTCAAATTTTTCTATAAGCTAGAACCAATCCTTAGATCTATAGTTGTCTAACTTTAGAAAACAACCCAGATAATTGAAACCCCCCGAAAGTTCTTTGAAATCATACTTGAATAGAACGTTTAGATATTCTATTGTATCCTGCTAGATGCCCGTATGAAGAAAGGTAGATTTTTGTGTGTTGATGCTCAAGCCCGATGCCCAACAAAATATACTAATAATGTTCCTTATTTCAATCCATTTTGATAGCTTTGCGCTAGTCATAATGATCATGTCGTCCACAAATAACAGGTGTAGTATATTTATAATTCTAGAAACTTTGATCCCCAAAAGATCCCCCTCAGCTTGACCCTTCTTTAACAAAATGTTGAGTGATTTGCCCGCAATTTCAAACTTGCTAACCAATCTGCTTTGATCTCCCTCGTGTTGATGCAATGTTGTGTCCTTCCATACCTCATTCACCAATGCATTGAATGCTTCTTCATGTAAACATGCAAGATTTAATTTAAAAGGATAAGCTGTCTTTGATCCATCTTCTCCCAACTGGAGGATAATTGGCCCATGGTTAGATATGTAAGGATACTCGACCCATGCTTGAAATCTACCAGAATTTAAAAGAACATTCTCTACCACATAAAACTTGTCTAATATTTTTGATATACCTTATGATCCTTTCCTATCATTCCTCCACATTGGAACCACCTTAGTCGGGGCCACATCCACCAAATTGTTTTTTTAAAATAACTCTGTGAAAATGCCTGCCAAAGAATCAACCTGGGTTGTCTCACCCCAAATTTCCTCTAAGTTTGTTATTAAATTCAAATCACCTGCCATAATTAAGTCATCAACCAATAAAATACCAACTCTATCAACTTTTTCCAAAAATATTTTATGATCTTGGCATGGTACATAAACATTCAAAAATGACACCTTCCTTTTCGATCATAAACTTGAACCAATAAAACAACTCCCTCCAACACTTAGGACTAGCACTAAATCGAAGCAATTAGTATCCGACGAAGCTAGGAGTCCTCCAAATTTTCCAACAGAAATCACATCACAGATCATCCAGTCCGACTTGAGAGAAAACATGAAATTCCTAGCCTTATCTGCCTCTACAAGGGTTTCTTGTAAGAAAATAGTAGTAGGACAAGTTTTCTCTAAAATCCATCTCAGGTAGGCCAATTTTAGGGGCCCTCCCACCCCTCTAAGATTGAGGGAGATAATGATCATGATTTATCCCATGCTATGGATTTCATGCCTCTAAGAACCCCTTGATCTAGAACAATAGATAGTGAAATAGAAGTAGAAAACACTGAACCCATCCTTTTACGAGCACTCCAAGTGTTTATGGGTGAAATATCCAAGCCTAGGCCTCACAACCATGCCAGTTCCTTACCAAGATCCATCCTTTCCCCCTTGGTCAAAGTTGAGGCTCCCATAGAACTGTTACTTTTTATTATATCCTTCCCATGGTAAGTCAGAATAGGCATAGAACCAAAGTTTTCAGTGATGGAGGGAACTAAGGACATAAGTAGGTTCTCCAAGCCATTGTCACTAATGGCCAGTTAAACATAACCTAAAGTAGGTAAATATTCCTCCTCCTCTAAAGAATATGGTAAGGTAGGGGTACTCGAGGCCTTAGGAGAGGATAGCTATGGTAAAATCATAGTCTGTGTAGAAGATATTATAGGTGGAATAGGGACTGTGTCATCCTTTGTGGTCACACCAACCTCACTGTGTAAAATTGAATCAGAAAGGACATGACTGTCTAAGTGCTCCCTCTCCCATGTCAAAAGTGAATTATATAATAAGGGGTAGAATAATTTAATCTTACCTATTAAAGATGAATCCAGTGGTTTTGGACTCATTTTAGAACTTATCCCATGGTAGGCACCCACAGCTAGAGAATCCCCCAATGGAGAGTAGAAGTCTTCCATATTGTCCTCTGAGGTGTCATCCATTTCTTCATCTCCATAAGTATAAGAAACATCCTTGTGTAAATGACCAACTCTTCTACAAATTGAGCAGCAGAATGGTATACCTAAGTGGTCCAGTCATTGAACAAATAGATGGTCCCGCCATTCTATATCTAAGGATTCTAATAACCTAGCATGTATGTCAACTTCAACGAGGACCCTTGCCATACATTTATCAGTGTATTTTAGAGCACACTCATCAACCTTTAAAAATTTCCCTAAAGTATTTCCTATCTGCTCCAACACCTTTGGGTTCCATAACTGTAATGGGAGCCTTGGAAGAAGAGTCCATAGATGGAAAAAACTAAATTTTTCCATTACAGGGTTGAGGCTAATGCGCCACCACTTTAGCATCAAGATTCCTCCTCCAGAGCCCCAAAAATTGTCTAATATATTAGCTAATCCTCTGGCCTCTTGAAAATAAATCCTAGCCAGCCCCTAGATAATGTTAAAACGTCAAGGGTATAGCCCAAGACTGGCTCCCTTGAACTCTTCATCCACTCCATCAACTTTTGAGAGCAATGCTTCCTGTATGATAATATACCCACAAGTGCACACAAAGCTAGGTTGCAGGTTTCTTCCAAGCCTACGTCCATACCCATGACTAAGCATTGTTTTCTCCACTTTGTCTTGCACACCCGTTGTGGATGATTTTTAGAACCCCTCTTTTGTCGGTTAGTAACCTATGTGAGTTCTGAGAATCTATCCAAACTATGAACATTTTGATCTACCACTTGTGGATGGTTACCCGAGACATCCTTAAAAAGGAAACTCTTACATGTAACATCACTTGTAGAGCCCTCCCATAATGAAAAACCAATCCGTTTTTGAGTGCCCGACTCCTTGACTACACAAGTCGATGGACATGAAAGTGGATATGTTGGAGATGATGTCGAGGGAAAACTGGTAGCTAGATCACTTAATGAGTAGTTAATACTCATCCTCTTGTAGTAACTTTTATATATCTCATCGACCGAAGCCAAAAACCCCTGCTGATCCCAATGATCCACGTCCTCCCCTCCCATTAGAGCAGTGACCTCATTCTCCATATTTTTTGTTATGAGATAATCATTTGTGGTGTCATATTTATGATTTTGCAGGACATCCACTACCAAGTAAAATATCTAAATGAAGCTGCAACTCCACTTGTTTACCATTAAACTCATGGCCAAGATATGTACCAAGATTATGAAAGGGTAGATTTAGAAAAGTAATTATAACCATTAAATTTTTTTTTTTTTTTTTTTTGAAAAGTTAAGGTTTAGTTATAAAATCAACATTTACATTAATGAAGATTGAAAAGTTACCTCTTCCTATCACACACTTGCTACTCCTTTGGAGGTAGTTATGTGGGTAACTCCTTTATATTTTCCTTCAATTTTCCTCCCCACTTCTTGACCTTCTTAATTTTCCCTTTGTATTTACTCGAAGTTCTTAGATATCACCAATACCTACTTCCCACCATTGAATAAAATTGGTAAGATTTTCAACCTTGCTATCTAATTGGTCTAAAAAACTTAGAATCTCATCATTCTAGTTCTCCTTGATTTCCATGACACAAGCTACAAATTCTTTGATATGTCAATATAGATATATATATTTTGAATATTTAGTATTTCTACTTCTTGAGTAGCATGTGTCAAGAATTTAGAAAAAAAGGTTCTCATCAATTCTAGCACTCGAGGTGTCACCTCTTCTCATCCTAACTTTATCCTCTGGAACCTCTTTCTCTTGTTTAATAATTTCATAAAATCTTCTCTGGTAATCCTTTGGCGAAGATTTCATAGGAGTATTCATATTCCTCCATTGTAATAGTCATACCAACTACATTGTTGCAATCTTGAATTGTGTGGATGAATTCTATGGGTTCTTTAATCGTTCTTAATCATCATTGTACTCACCTTCTTGGTCTAAACTTCAGAGGCATTGTGTAATGATCCCAAGCCATTATGCAGAGATCATCATTGTTTTGGTGTCTTTTTAAAACTTTTTTTGAGTGAGGTATTTCGTCAAACACTTTGATGATCTACCTTTTAGATTTGTTTATATGTGTGTATGCAGCAAATAACAGAAAGAGATAACCATGGAACATACCTCAACCATATGCAATAAGATAGACAAGACAAAACATCTCAATTCTTCTTTATTCATAACATAGAGAAACCTGCTACAATGGAGATGTTGATCTGGAATGATCAACAGATGGCCAAGAAGATAGACAATAGATAAGAGCTTCTACAAAATTCTCCCGCTAATACAAAAGATGCCTCCAAAGGCTGAATAATAAATGAAGATCAATACAAGCAGATATGAATGCAAAACTCTCCAGCTGAAGAATGCCACGCTCCAATAAAAGGTTGAAACCCTCAATAACTCGGCGCTACTTCCAAAAGTGTCCAATCACCCTAATAAATATGCCAACTGATAGATCGGGTGATGGTAAGAACAACCCAGGTGACCAAATCTCAAAGATCCCTCTCAATCTCTATAGATATGAAATCCCACATTGAATGGTGTGCCCCACTAGATGACTAAAACCCTAGATAATTCATCCCTGCTGAAGGAGGCCTCCAAATTTTCTGAAACTCTCCATAAATATAGATTAGGACACTGCAAGTCACTAGGTAAAGTCTCAAGGTCAGATATGAAGTGTAACCCCTCCAAATAGACTAGATATGGATCTCAAAAACGCCCTCCTTCTCTTCAATTCGCCCCATTGCTCAAGAAATAATCTGAGCCAAAAAACTGTCTCAGAAAGAACTAGATATGATGTCCAAGGCCCTACAATGAAAACCCGAGTGATAGAATCCTCAACGGCCCTGCCAATATCCTACAACGAATCTCTCTCCAAAGATGGTGCGCCCCTCTTGCTGGAATCCCTCAACTGGTGCACCCTCTCTCTACGTGCACATGAAACTGATGTAGAATCCTGCTGCAACTGAGGAAATATGGAACTAGAATGGTGTGGGAGAGTATTGCATCTCTGATACCAAGCTTGGGACAAGATAGGTGGAATCTTTCACCACCGAATCGTTCTCTAGGGTTTGTTATGTCAAAACCATCAAAACCGCCAATATTGGGCTCACTAGCTAGAAGCCAGAAATCAAAATAAAATCATACATAAATGGATGAGAAGAGGCCCTTGCCTTTCCTTTATACTTTTTG
>ML792708.1:11992-62011 GCA_009831015.1 Picea engelmannii | reverse complement strand
ACTTATAGCTCAAAATAGTCAAAATCATGGAAATCGTCGGAATGCAACAAAACCAAAGCCAACCTGTGAGGAATGGATCATAATGATGGAATATGATCATCAATGAAATATGGACCCCACAATGCCTCTCAAATACCCCTGTACTCGCTATAGCATCCATCTACCTACTCTGGTCATCATAAATCTCTGCCCTGTGATGATGTCCCAAAGTGGGGACATTACACATTGTATTTGCATGTAACACATCTACCAACCAAAAATGCCATGTCCCATATCTAAACACTAAATCCTAAATCCAAAGTCAAAAAAAGATACCAAATACTAAGTATCCATGCTAAGTGCCCAAGTTCTAAAACCAAGGCCCAAGGCATGCTAAATGCCCAAGTTCTAAAACCAAAGCCCAATACTAGGCACTCGAGACCACCACTCAAAACTAATTGTAGTCTCCAAAATCAAAAAAGAAAGGTCCATTCTCCATATCCTATTATAGATAGAGTTAGAAAACCAAAGTTCTAAGCTACGTCCATACACTATTACAAAAAGTAATACTGTTATAGACCATTCCAAGCAAGGATCAATATGGGGGAGAAATACTTAATGGAAGGAATGATTGAAGATTAAGCTATGATAGCTCAATCCTTCTTTCCTCATATTTGTCATTGCTTTTCCACATCTCTCCATCATATTCCCTAGAACCTATAGGAGCTTCATTAGCGATCATGCGGAGCAGGACCACTTAGCGCCTGCGAATATTTTCAGAATCTCAATGCTGGCAGTTACAATGAATATCTTGAAGCATGCCTGAACTTAGCAGCGGGAGATATTTTGAAGCATGCCTAAGCTCAGTGCCGTAAAATATTATGAAGCATGCTTGAACGATTGCGAGTGAAGTGGGAGTTTCCACTCCTGCTCTGGAATGCGACTGGACTAAGACTACCATTAGGTTAGGTTTTGGAGTAGACAAGTAGTCGGGGGGAGCCCAAAGAACCCTCTGAGATAAATAGAGTTTTTATACGCCCAAATGAGGCTAGTTTCAATTTAGTAGGAGATGTTTTATTTTTTAGTTGTTGTTTGATTGTTGTTGTAACCATTTTTATTTTGAATGAATACAATAGAGGGAAATTGATCCAATGTGGGTGTATGTTGTTATTGCTTGCGGATTTCCTGTTGTTGTTTCTGTAAATGAATGTATGGAACTATGAATGTTAGGGTAAGTTTCAATTGTTTCTCTTCTATTGAAATTGGTGCAAGGTGTGAACACAAAATTCAAGGATTGCATTGACATAATCTGTTTCGGTTCCGAAGCTCAGAAGAGATAGCATGAAACTTTCCCTTTGCAAGGAGTGAAAAGTGACTGCTGCAAGGTGTGCAGAATCGTCTGCAAAAACTTAAAACTTGCGTAAGATTTAGTTGCAAGGTGTGCATCGAGTGAAAGGAGGATGCCAGGAGCGTGAGAAGAATTATTTTCAAGAAATCCTTTGAACTAAGTTTATCAAAATCCTGAGAACACAAGTAGTGTGTGGGAAGTCAAAACCCTTTAAGGATCAATCTCAGAAGACATATCACTTTTCATAAGTGTTAACAAGATCCAATAGTTGGTCTCGCAGGAAGAGCAAAGGTCAAAAACTTTTGAAGGCTTAGAGAATCTTCTATGTCAGAAGAAATATAAATCACAAGAGGAGGAGCGGCAATAGTCGTTGGATCACAACACAAAGGATCAACTATCATCTGAATCAACACATGGAGCATGAGATTTAACGCTTCGCACACACAGGAGAGAGAAATCATCGAGGTTTGAGACTTGAAACTTCCAAGGTCCAAAGTTCTGGATTTACGAAGTGAAATATCAGTCATTCAATCATATAAGGTAGAATTGTGCCATCAGATCATCCAAAGTGAACATCAGGCATTGGATCAATCAAGCGAATCTGAGCCACATATATCGTGAGTTCAGAAGGAAGCAAGTTTGAAACTTGAGATCATCGAAGACTGAATAGTCCGAGAGCCGAAGTGAAGCTAGACCGCTAGATATAGAGGGGTACATGTCGGCAGGTTGTGATATATAGAGGAAGGAAAAGGAGAGGCATTGAAACACCCGAATCCTGAAGAGATGAAGAACCAAGGGTCGTCAATCTATCAGTGGACACTTGTCAACAGATCATGAGCTCCAAGAAATTTTTCGTGGGATTTTTCATTTTGAGAACTTTGATTGTCGAATTCTGAAACCCAAAGGAGATCTCGATCATTAACCAAGAGGAGGGTCGCATGACCATTGATCTAAGTTGAAAGGTAAAACACCCAAAGTGAAGGAAAGATTGTTGATTGTGAGGACAGGTGTTGGCATATTGCCCGCTCTGGAAGATTGGAATACGAAAGAAAGTCGGGTTGAGACTTCAAACCCTTGAAGTTCAGAGACCCGTAGAGATAACAAGTATTTATTGAAGAGGACAGTATCAACAGATCTTCCGCTCTGGAATATTTCTCTGCAAAGGAAACCAAGGTTTGAGATTTGACAATTCCAAAGTTCAGAATTTTGAATCGACCACAATCATCGATTGAGGAGAGGGATATATGGAAAGTTGATCTCAAGGAATAGATCTTTGTCATCCTTTTGGAAGAATTGTCAATATTGTGATATCAACGGTCATCTCGCATTGTGTGGATAGGAGTTGCACGAAATTTAAAAAGTGAAGGGAGGGTCGCAATTCATACCATGATTTTGCCAAGAAAACACTTGGAGGCTTGAGGAGAATTGTGAGCCCAAAAGTAGTTTGACTTCAAACTACTTGTGGTCTTGCCCGCAATTGCGTGGTCATCACCTAATATCACATCATAGGAGGGGCCGAGAGAAAATGAGTTAACACTCGATACTTTGAGATTTTCACAGAGTGCAAAAGGGAAGGTCGTGGATGTCGTGAAGCCTGCGCAGGGAGCCGAGGGGAGTAATGTTTAACACAGAATGAGGCCAATAACGTTTTAGAGATTCACCCAACTCCAAAATCAAAGATCCTGACTGAGAGGTTGCACAACCCTTAGGAGAGAAGGGGGTCTGCACCAAGTGGTATCAGAGAAGAATGTTTGCTTGCAGAAAGCAGGCAAAAGAGGAGAGACAAAAGAACTTGAATGTATACTCTATGCATAACAGACAGTCAACACAATGCCACCGAGGAGGTGAGTGGAACCACCTTTAGCCAATCAGGTTGTAGAAATGGAGATGCGAGAACTTCATGCAATATTAGAGGTGATGGAGGCAGCATAGAGGAGAGTACCTAATGCTGGAGACATCAACAATGTAGAGAGAGAAGAAGTAGAAGCCGAAGAAGCTGCAGGAGAGGATGTTGTCGAAGAATATTTGTTGAGAACAGTTTCTATATTGGGAGGCAGAGCCAAGATAGAGGTCCCGATGTACGAAGGGAATTTATATGCTAAAGAGCTATTGGATTGGGTAAGATCCATGGACAAACATTTCGACTATGAAGATTTCAATGAAGAGAAAAAGGTGAAACATGCCGTCACCAGGCTAAAAGGACATGCAACACTATGGTGGGATGAACTACAGGCTAAGAGGAGAAGCAAAGGAAAATGGAAGATAAATAATTGGGATGGAATGGTAGCCAAGTTGAAGGCTAAATTCATGCCCAAAGATTATTAGATCAATCTATTCATGAAGATGCAGAACTTGAGACAGAAGGGTATGATAGTTAAGGAGTACACTGAGGAGTTCTATAGACTGAACATCAGAACTGGACAAAGGGAGAAAGATGAAGAAAAAGTTGCCAGATATATAAATGGCTTGAGATATGAAATCCAGGATGATCTCATCATGATGTCAGTAAAGACAGTGGAGGATGCTTATTAAATTGCACTGAAGGTAGAGAAAAAGTTGGCCAGAAAACAAAGCCAACGAGAAAGAGGTAAAATCCTAGCCCCAAGAAAAGGCAAGGGAGTTACCCATGAAAAATCACATAAGTCTAAGGATGAGACTGAGAAACCACATATTCAGTTAGAAAGAGGAGGAAGTTCCTGAGGAAGATAGGGTGGTGGAAGAATCTCTTCTAGAGGAAGAGGAAGAAGCAGAGGAGGAGAAGTAAGATGGTATGCTTATGGAAAGACAGGGCACATGTCTTGGGAACATCCTGAGAAAAATAAAGAAGGAGGAGGTGAATCTCACATTTCAAAAGCACAGAGAAGGGATGTTGAATTAGAAGGAGCAGAGGATGGAAGATCCCTGATGTTGAGTAAGTTTCTCTTAAAACTAGAGGCAAAGGTTGAAACTCCAGTGCAGAGGAACAATCTCTTCAGAACAACTTGCAAGACTAAAGACAGAGTATGCAAGGTGATAATTGATAGTGGGATCATGGATAACTTAGTATCCACAAAGATGGTAGAGAAATTAGAGCTCAAGACGACTACACATCCGAATCCATACAAAGTCTCATGGTTGCAGAAAAGACACCAGGTAATGGTTTCTAAACAATGCTTCATTTAATTTAAGATAGGAGGATATAGAGATGAAATTCTATGTGATGTGATTCCCATGGATGTATGCCATATTTTGTTGGGAAGACCATGGTAGTTTGACAGGAATGTCATTCATGATGGGAGGAAGAATACATACACCTTGGAGAAGAATGATAGAACACACATGTTGCCAATAGAGGAGAAGAAAGTGAAAGAGGGAGCCAACACAAGCATAGTTCTCATGAGTGGGAAGCAACTCCTGAAAGAAGTCAAGAAAGAATAGGACATGCAGTTTGTTGTAGTGAGGAAACCCAGAGTTATCCTTACAAGTGCTTTGACGGATGATTTTCCTAAAGAAGTTCAGGAATTGTTGGATAATTTTGCTGACATAGTGGTGGATGAGTTGCCTAATTCATTTCCACCCATCAAAAGTATCAACCATCATATTGACTTGATACCAGGAGGAAGTCTTCCAAAAAAAGAAACATAGAGATTGACACCTCGAGAGAATGAGGAAGTGAAGAACCAAGTCAAGGAATTGTTAGACAAGGGTTTGGTCAAAGAGAGATTGAGTCCATGCGTAGTACCAATTGTGTTGAGTCCAAAGAAGGATGGAGGATGGAGAATGTGTACAGACTCAAGAGTCGTTAACAAGATCACCATGAGGTATAGATTTCATTTACCAAGAAGGGATGATTTAATGGACTATTTAAGTGGAGCAAATTTCTTTTCTAAGATAGATTTGAAAAGTGTATATCACTAGATTAGAATGAGAGAAGGTGGTGAGTGGAAGACAACTTTTAAGACAAATGAAGGTTTTTACGAGTGGCTTGTTATGCCATTTGGCTTAACAAATGCCCTGAGTACTTTTATGAGATTGATGAATGAGATACTGAAATATTTCATTAGAGAGTTTGTGGTTGTATATCTGGATGATATACCGATCTTTAGCAGGACTAAAGAGGATCATTTGAGACACCTGACACTAGTGATGAGGAGACTACAGTAAGAGAAGTTGTTGATAAATATGAAGAAGTCCTCTTTTATGAAGACATAACTCATTTACTTGGGTTTTGTGATCTATTCAAATGAACCAAAGATGGATCCAGAGAAGGTGAAAGAAATCAAGGAATGGCCATCACCAAGGAGCATGTTTGAGGTAAGAATCTTCCATGGATTAGTAAGTTTTTATAGGAAGTTCATTAGAGACTTCAATAGAATTTGTGCACCAATGATGGATACGGTGAAGAAGAAGCACAAGTATTTTAAATGGATAGAGGAGGCTGACAAGAGATTCAATATACTGAAGGAGAAAATAACAGAACGACCAATTCTGGTCTTGCCAAATTTTGAAAAGACATTTGAGGTGAGATGCGATACAAGTGGAGTTGCAATTGGAGCAGTTTTGAGCCAAGATAATAGCCTCTTGCATATTTTAGTGATAAGTTGAATGAGACCAAGATAAAGTACTTCACATATGATAAGGAGTTTTATGCCATAATTCAAGCATTGGAGAAATGGAGACATTACCTTGTCCCATAGGAATTTGTCTTGTATAGTGATAACCAGGCTTTACAATTCATAACGAGACAGGAAAAATTGAATCAGAGGCATGCAAAATGGGTCAAGTTTATGCAGAAATTTACTTTTTTCATAAATCATATTGCTGGGAATGCTAACAAAGTTGTTGATGCATTAAGCAGGAGATGTTTGATTCTACGGGAATTTTAGGTGAAGACCTTGGGGTTTGAACACCTTAAGGATATCTATTGTGATGATCCAGATTTCAAGTAAGCATACAAAGAATCTGTGAATATTGTGCTAGGAGATAGAAGCCAGTGGGTAGAGTATATGATTCAAGAGGGATTGTTGTTCAAGGAAAATTAGTTGTGCATACCAAAATTCTCAATGAGCGATAACCTTTTGAAGGAAAAGCATAGTGGAGGATTGGTTGGACATTTGGCCATGATAAAACATTTGCATAGTTGAGTAGTTCATACTATTGGCCAGGTATGAGAACATAAGTGATAAATTTTGTGATCAGATGTAGAATATTCCAACATGAAAAGGGAAAAAGACAAAACACTGGATTGTATCAACCATTTATAATACCAGAGAGGCCTTGGGATGCAATAAGCATGGATTTTGTGTTGGGACTGCCAAGAATGCAAAGAGGATTTGATTCCATATTTGTGGTGGTGGATAGATTTTCAAAGATGGCACACTTTATCCCATTCCATAAACCAGTGATGCAAGACATGTTGCAAATTTGTTTTTCAAGGAAGTTGTGAGACTTCACATCCTACCCAGAAGCATTGTCTTGGATAGAGACACAAAATTTGTTCACCATTTTTGGAGAACACCATGGAAGAAGTTGGGGACGGATTTTTCCTTCATCTCAGCTTATCACCCTCATATGGATGGACGAACTGAGGTGGTAAAACAAATTTTGGGAAACTTATTGAGGACTTTGGTCATTGAGCATCATAACCAGTGGGATCAAATTCTGCCACAAGAAGAATTTGCATACAATGACTCACCAAATAGGAGCATTGGAAAAATCCCATTCCAAATATTGTATGGAAGGCAAACCATGGGAGTATCTAAGTTGAGATACTTGGAACACAGTGAGATCAGGAGCGTTGGAGAAAAATATTTTGTTGCAAAAATGCAGAAGCTCCAAAGCCATATCATAGGACAGTTGCAGAGTTCTAACCAAGAGTACAAGCACAGAGCTGATCAACATCGCAGAGAAATTCAATTTGAAATTGGAGATCAGGTTGTGGCACATCTCAGGAAAGAAAGGTTCCCTAGGGGAACATATAACAAGTTAAAGATGAAGAAGATAGGGACATGTAAGATCTTGAGGAAGTTTGATGCAAACACCTATGAGATTGAGCTGCTAGATGATGTGGGCATATCACCCATATTCAACATTTTAGAACTGTACCCTTACATGAAAGATGACACAGAGGGATCAAAGGGCCAAGAGAAGATTCAGTGGGAGAAACAAATGTCTATATAATAAAGACAACAAATGGAGAAGATTGTTGATTAGAGGACTGGAAAAAAGACCAGGAGGAAGACCTAGTTTGAATATTTGGTCAATTGGAAAGGACACCTAATAGAGGATGTCACTTGGGAAAATGAAGTTGACATCCAGAATAATGGAAAGTTAGTGCAGGAGCTCATGGATAGGATTCCATGAATTTTTGTCAAGGGGAGCTTGATGCAGGAGCATCATTAGCGAACATACGGAGCAGGACCACTCAGTGCCTGGGAATCTTTTCAGAATCTCAACGCTAATAGTTACGATGAATATCTTAAAGCACACCTGAAATCAGTGTCGAGAGATATTTTGAAGCACGCTTGAACTCAGCGACAAAAAATATTTTGAAGCACACTTGAATGATTGCGCACAAAGTGGGAGTTTCCACTCCTTCTCTGGAATGTGACTGGACTAAGACAATCGTTAGGTTAGGTTTTGGAGTAGACAAGTAGTCGGGAGGAACCCTAATAACCCTCTAAGATACATAGAGGTTTTGTATGCCAAAATGAGGTTAGCTACAAGTTGGTAGGAGATTTCTAAGTTTGTAGTTGTTGTTTGATTGTAGCTATAACCATTTTTATTTTGAATGAATACAACATAGGAAAATTGATCCAATGTGGGTGGATGTTGTTATTGCTTGTGAATTTACTGTTGTTGTTGTTTCTATAAATGAATGTATGGAACTATGAATGTTAGGGTAAGTTTCAATTGTTTCTCTTCTATTGAAATCAATGCAAGGTGTGCACACAGAATGCAAAGAGTGCGTTGACAGAATTTGTTTCGGTTTCAAAGCTCAGAAGATATAGCATGAAACTTTCCCTTTGTAAGGAGTGCAAAGTGAATGCTGCAAGGTGTGCACAGTCATCCGGAAGAACTTAAAACTTGTGTAAAAGTCGGTTTCAAGGTGTGCATCGAGAAAAAGGAGGACGTCGGGAGGGCGAGAAGAATTTATTTTCAAGAAATCCTTCGAACTGAGATTATTGAAATCCCAAGAATGCAAGGAGTGTGTGGGAAGTCGAAACCTTTTAAGTACCAAGCTCATAAGAGATAGCACTTTTCATAAGTGTTACTGAGATCCAAGAGTCGGACTCACAGCAAGAGAAAAGGTCAAAAATATTTGAAGGCTTAGAAAATCTCCTAAGTCGGAAGAAATCTAAAGCTTAAGAGGAGGAGTGACAGTTGTTGTTTGATCACAGTGCAAAGGATCAACAACCATCTGATTCAAGACAAGGAGAATGAGATTTAATGCTTCATGAACATAGGAGAGAGAACCTATCGAAGTTTGAGACTTGAAACTTCCGAGGTCCGAAGTTATGGATTTCTGAAGTGAAATCTCAATCATTCAATCATCTGAGGTAGACTTGAGCCGTTAGATCGTCCGAAGTAAACATCAGGCATTGGATCAATCAAGTGAATATGAGCCATCAAATATCGTGAGTTCGAAAGGAAGCAAGTTTGAAACTTGAGATCCCTGAAGCGTGAAGAGCTGGAGAGTCAAAGTGAAGCTGGACCATTCGATCCAGAGGGGTACGTGTCGGTAGGTTGTGAGATCTAGAAGAAGGAAAAGATGAGGCATTGAAACACCCAAATCTTGAAGAGTCAAAGGCCTGAGGGTCGTTGATCTATCAGTGGACACTTGTTAACAAATCGCGAGCTCTGGGAAATTTGTCAAGGGATTTTCAGTTTGAGAACTGAGATTGCCAAAGTCTGAAACCCGAAGGAGAGATCGACCATCAATCGAGAGGAGGGTCACAGGACCGTTGATCTAAGTTGAAAGGTCAAACACCTAAAGTGAAGGCGGGACCGTTGATTGTGAGGACATGTGTCGACAGATCGCCCACTCCAGAAAATTGGAATACGGAAGAAAGTAGGGTTGAGACTTCAAAACCCTGAAGTCCAGAGACCCATAGAGATCACAACTGTTGATTGACGGGGACAGGTGTCAATAGATATTCCACTCCGAAATATTTCTTTGCAAAGGAAACCAAGGTTTGAGATTCGAGAATTCCGAAGTCTAGAATTCTGAATCGACCACATTCATCGATCGGGGAGAGGGAGATCTAGACCGTTGATCCCAAGGAATAGATATCGATAGTCCATTCGAAAGCACCGTCAAGATCATGAGATCAATGGTCATCTCGTATTACGAGAACAGGAGTTGCACGGACTTTAAAAAGTCAAGGGCGGGTCACAATTCATACCGTGGTTTCACTAGGAAGACACATGGAGGCTCGAGGAGAATTTCGGGCCCAAAAGTAGTTTGAATTCAAACCGCTTGTCGTCGTACCCGCAATCAGATGGTCATCGCCCAAGGTCACATCGGAGGAGGGGCCGAGAGAAAAGGCGCTAACGTCGGATACTCTGAGATTTTCACAAAGTGTGAAAGGGAAGGTCACGGGTGTTGTGAAGCATGTGCATGGAGCCGAGGGGACTAGTGTTTAACACAGAACGAGGCCAATACGTCTTCAGAGAATCACTCAACTCCATAATCGAAGATCCTAACCATGAGGTTGCACAACCCTTAGGAGAGAAGTGGGTCTGCACCACCTACATACCTTTCTCTAGCTCACACCCTTCTTTCCCTACCACCTACGTACTTTTCTCTACCCTACACCCTTCTTGTTGTTTGTCAACCTTAACATACTACACATGGACACACTATAATACCCTATTATTTAGAGATATATTTTTAATAAACTCTATACCCCACAAAAGAGTGTGAATTATAATCATAAGTTGTGTTGTTAGAGTGAGAGTAGAGCACAATATTTATATATCTGGTTCCTAAAAAAACACACACGTATCAAACAACTTCAATTTGAGAAAGGTTTTTTTTTTACAAATCAACTGTGGTTAATTTAGTTTTTTTTGCAAATCAACTATGGTTAAGTTTTTTTTAATGAATGCATTTAATTATGTTAATGCAACTTTTGTTGAATGGATTCTTCTTTAATTTATTTTACTTATTTCTTTACTTATTAAATTTGATTATATATATGCCAGCCTCGAGAGTTAGTTTAAGTGTTTTTAGCGAGACATTAGGATTTCCTTAAAATATATGTATGTGTGGATGAATTATATAGATTTTTGTGTAATATAATAATTGTAAAAAAGATATTTTATAATATTTTATAATTGTTTTATAATTATATATTTTTTATAAACATTGAATCATCAAATTTTTAAATAATTTTAAATAATTTTAGGTAGTGTAATTTTTTAAATTTGGGAATAACTACAAATTAATTTATAAAAATATTAAGTTTTTGTTTGGTTTTGGAGTAATATATAAAAATATTTTTAATTTCTTAATTTTTTTTTTTTATAGAATCTTAATGTCTCAAGACACATATATATTTAGCAAAAGTTAAAGTTTGACCTTTTACCTTTTATGAACCACCAATAAATTATTTTAGATGTTGTGGTTTTTTTTATTAATAGTGATAAGTCAGTAAGCCAATCCATTGGTGTGGTTTTCCTTGATTAAGAGGGTGATAAATCAATCCATATTAGTGGATAGAAACTAATGATGAGTGTATTCATTTTAGTTATGATAGATTTTTCCACCTTCATAAATAAATAAATCTTTATCAATTTTTTTTAACTTATGATACTACTTTAATTTATTTAAACTTATGATCATGGAACTTTTTAGGGGCTAAATTTCACTTAGGTGAGGAAAAAAAATAAATTAATTCACATTTTTTACTAAAATAATTGGCCAAAATTCTATAGTGTATAATTATTTTACTCTAATAATTAACAAAACTTTCTAAAAAAAACTATACTAAGCCTTAGAAATTTAGGTATTTTTATAAAAGTATTGCAAACCATTTTATGATTGTCATTTAAAGAATTAATAACATTTCTCCAATATTTTATACTTATAAGTATGGAACCTTAGAATTTTCCCTCCTTACAATTCCACTTTAAATCATTAATTTTATGATTATGTCCATTTTTCTTTTCATTAGATACTCATATTAAAAATAAAATAAAAAGTTTTTCATTTAAACCTTTTAAATACCCATTAATATAATTAATATGGTGGAGAATCCTCTCAAATAATATTATTAGTGTGATTTTGTTTTACCTTTAAACCTTTTAAATACCAATTAATATTGTGGAGAATCCTCTCAAATAATATTAGTGAGATCATGGTCATATTGTGTCTTATCTTTCCTAAATTTATGTTCGAAGCTTTATTCAACTAAATCCACTTAGGAAAACAAATAATTAAAACAATGTGAAGTTTATCTTTATTTCCACACTTGCCCATTACTACAAATAATTAAACTAATCAAGTGAAGTAAGTCCACTAAAATAAATAGATAATATTTGCATGTTTGTATGGTTTTTCATAAATGGCAACCATGACTTCGTGACTACAACTCAAAAAATCCCTTGAGCGATCATAGTGGTTCATATTTTCACCCCTTTTTGTGATTTTTTACTATTACAAATAAAAAAGGAAACACATGGTCATGTATGGGTTATTTTAAGGAATCCTTTGGCACCGATTTAATCATTATTCATGGTTGAATGTGTGTTATCCACATTCGTAATTATACTTATACTTATCATTTATATACTTATTCTTAAAATTCTTCCTTGGCTTTTTCTTCCTTTTGAATCTCTTTACTTCCTTTTTTTTTTTTTCTTTTTTTCTCCTTCTTCAAGTCTTCCAATACTTAGTCATTTTTTATTAATGTGGGAGTAGTAATGTGGCTGTAAAAAATGTCCCAAACTTCCATATCATCGAGTCCATAGACCTACATTTTCATTACCCACAAATCACACCTCTTACCTCTGCATCCTCTAAAATGCACCTTTCTTTCTTACCTTTCATGGTTATCTTTTTTCTTGAAATGTGGGTGTGGGAAAACTGACCACCTCATTTATCTTTTCCATTTCCATAGACCTGCATACCCGTAGACCCACATTCCTACATCTACAAAATGTACATATTAGTTTCATGACCTACAAAATCACACTCTTCCATAATTATCTAATAAGAGATAATATGATGAGATGTAAATATCGACAGTAGTGCTACCCATTTCCAAAGATAAAACTAGAGAAAAAAATTGTATCGTAGGGATACACTAAACACACTTGGGTGTGAGGATCAAATGTTTCAATGGCCACGAACATATAGTTATTGAAAGGCTCTCTCTCTCTCTCTCTCTCTCTCTCTCTCTCTCTCTCTCTGGTTGAGGAAAAGAAAAACCTTATTTGGACTTTATCTAGGTGGATATTGGTGGCCACCCACCTATTCCAACTGGCTCCTCTTGACATTTTTTAGTTCAGCACGTTCTTTTTTACTTCTTTGTAATTGTGGGTTCTACACTTCTGGGGTTGTTTGAAGCCCTACACATCTTCCAGGTAGATACTGGTGGCCTCCCACCTAATCCAATTGGATTATTTTGTATGTTTTCATGTCAACACATCTTTATGTACTTCCAGGGTCATTTTGGGGCCCTAAACAATGTTTTTTGGCTCACCACAGTCAAACTATAAACAGATTCAAAGTTTGATGGCGTAATATGTATTTCTCGAAAATACCTTTCCAATGTGCTATCATGTGCCTAAAACAGAGTTGGTATACAAAAGTTACGACCTCAAGAAGTTGAGGTACCAACTTACCCATAGGGACCCACATAACTTTTGGTGTTTCATCTCATAGGGTTAGGTTTTTGGATATCTAGGGTTTTGGAATTCATGAGTAATGTTAAAAAGGCCTCTGGAACCTCATTGTAATAATTCTACTCAGGTGGATGCATGTAGCTTCCACATCTCTTCTCAGAGATAGCTACCACCATTCGAGCAAGTGTTTCAGTTCTACAATTTTATAGTTTCGGCCTATTTCATTTATTCAATAGAAGATATTGTTCACTGGATGTTTGTGTTGCTCTTCATATCTCTGCGTTTATTGTATTCAGTCTGTTAATCATTTCATTTCGCTCCTAAATATGGATAAGTGGTATCAGATCGGTCTTTTCTTCATTTATTTTTCTTCATACATGTCCCCGACAAGATTTGGGTACAAGAAGTTGGGACTTGAACCAATTGATTCGTTGCAAGATCAGTCATGCCAAGCCCAACAAAAATCCATGGGGGACAAAAATAAAGATGATGGACCAGGAGATCCTTTTAAAATTTTTCTCGAGGAATCCCATTCGTGACAAAGGAACAAAATGATGGACAACTTTGCATAGATCCTTCGGTGGCTACCCACTGGAGAAGCATATTCATCAAGCGTCCATGCAACCCCCTTCAATATATAGGTAAATTTTTATATTCCATTATTTGAAGGATTGATAGATGCGGATGTTGTAGATAAATGGTTGAATCTTCTCGAAGGGTATTTTTTGGTCCACAATTTTTCCGATAGGGAAAATATTACTTTTGCACTCCTCAAGGCCATCCCCCATGTTAAGGACTGGTGGGATACTTACTCTCAGCAAAGGTCCGTAGAGGAATCTCCAATATTTTTGGTTTCCCCTACATGGAATTCCTTATGGGATGCCATTAAAGAACAATACTAACTTTTTGGAAGATATGAGGACTAGTACACTAGATGGACCACCCTACGTGAGGAAAGGTACCAGACAGTACCAGATATCACCAATATTTTCCATACCCTGCACACCAAATTGGGTATCAAATATTGAGAAACATCTAGTGCTCAAATACAACGGTTGTTTACATAGATACATTCAAACAAAAATGGAGTTTCTAGACATCGCCTCATTGGGTACGACTTATAGATATGCTATAAAGATCGAGCAGAAATTTAAGCAGAGGAGGCGAGAGTTTGGATTTACAAACTCCTCACAACCGAAGTAGGCAAAAGGCATCCCAAACCCACACAGGAAGGGACAGAGAAAAGATGGACACTCTTAGGAAAACCAGTGCAAGCTACAACACAAGAAGGGAAATGAGAAGATGAAGAAGGACACAGGAAAATGGTGTGAATACCATAAAATCCCTTGTCACAACACTGAAGAATGTCACTCCAAGAAGTCACTCATGGCCGAGATGAAGGCTTCTGAGTCAGAGGTCGATTCTAACTCCGAATCAAATCTAAAAGGAGGGAAGCGGATTATCGATGTTGAACCCAGTTCCACTGTCGCTACCACCAAATTCCATCCAAGTGAACCAGAAGAACCAAAGGAGGGGGAACACCTCTTTCACTCACATATGTGGGTAAAGGGGGATCTGATTCATTTCTTTATCGATAGCGGTAGTCAGAAGAACCTGATCTCAACATAGTTTTTCAAGTGGTTTAACCTACTAACGACACCGCACCCACAACCCTACACCATCGGTTGTCATCACCAAGGAAAAGATCTGTGTGTCAGCCAACAATGTTTTCTTCCCTACGACATCAATCCTTTCAAAGATGATGTATTTTGTGATATTTCTCCCTTTGAAGTTTGTGATTTTATTTTAGGACAAACACATTTGTGGAAGCGTCATCCTATGTATGAGTCTAGACCCCACAATTTTATTATTACTTTGGGTAGACAATTGTATAGGATACTAGAGGTAGCACCACCTACCGTTATTTCTTTAATCTCTACTAAGTAATGCAATAAGTTCATTTCATAGACCAAGAATTTTGTATTCTTTGTGATCTGTGCTCACAATAAGAAAAAGGTCGCCACCACATCTGTGGCCTCTCCATAGAGCCTCTCTTTGTAGTAGAAGTAAGTGGACATGATCGTGGAAGAGTATAGAGCCATCTTATCCTCACCCACCAAGGTATCGACGCACTACCAAGTCAATCATACAATTGATATAACCCCCAATGCACCTGTACCTAATGGACCAGTATATCATCGCTCGTTGATGGAAAATCATGAAATAAAGCATCAGATCCAAGAGCTTCTTCAAAAGGGGCACATCAGACCTAGATCCTCCCCTTGCGGAAGCTCAATTGTATTGGTGTAGAAGAAGGATGGGACTTGAAAACTCTGCATTTATTACAGAGCATTAAACAAAATCACATTCAGGAACTCACATCCAATTCCCAGGATTGATGATCTTCTTTTCCAACTCAAGAGGGAAAATTTCTTTAGCAATATTGACCTAAAGTATGGCTACCACTAGGTTCCCTTTCAACCAACTGATGTATGAAAGACAACTTTCAAATACAAGGAAGGTCTCTTTGAATGGCTTGTCATGCCCTTTGTCTTAACAAATGCACCAACCACTTTCATGAGGTTGATGGATGATGTATTGAGACCCTTCACCAACTCTTTTGTGGTGGTATATTTGGATGACATCATTATCTTCAACATAACTTAGGAGGATCAAATGTAGCATATTCAACAGTTTTTGAGCAATCTATGGCAACATAAGCTATATTCCAACTTGGAAAAATGCTCCTTTGGCATGAACATGGTCCAATACCTAGGCTACATTGTTAATGACCATGGGGTACATGTTAATCCAACTAAGATCCAATTCATTCATGACTGGCCAGTCCCGACCACACTAACCGAGCTTCGAAGTTTCTTGGGATTGTCAAACTTCTACCAATGGTTCGTGTAGGAATTCTCTGATATTGCATGGGCCCTCAACCAAGTGTCCAAGGGTGGTGGCAGTGAAAATTTTGTGTGGGGGAAGGAAAAACAACAATAATTTGATGATTTGAAGCATCGCTTGTGCTCATATCCAGTACTCTCCTTTCCCAATCTGCAACAACCATTCGAGATTAAGACTAATGCATTAGAGTATGTTGTAGGTGTAGTTCCCACTCAACACAGTCATCTAGTGGCATACCATAGCAAGACACTCTCAGATACTGTTTGAATATACTGCACCTATGACAAGGAAATGTATTCCATTGTACAAGCCTATCGTCAATGGAAACATTACATTCTATGAAAGGAGATGAGCATCCACACTAATCATAAGCCTCTATAGATCATACAGACACAGGGGAAGTTGTAGAACTACCGCCATCAGAGCTGGTCCACCTACCTGCAGTAGTTCCATATCAACATCAAGCATAAGAAATGGAGAAAAAATCATGTCGTTGAATGCCTCAATCGACCTCCCATGGATACACTCACCACTATTCTCCATTCACATGGACATGAGGCATTTGAGTGGCCCCAACTTTATCAGCAAGATCCAGACTTTGCCACCACCTATCAACTCTTGGGTACAGCTGTGAATGTCATCGAATTTCACATTCAAGGAAGATTGTTATACCATATGTTCCATATCTATATTCCTGCAAGCAAGCGCGCAAAGTTGATTTGGGAATCCCACTACAGTTCGATGGCAGGATATTTTTGTGTGGAGAAAATTGTGGCCATTCTACAAAAACATTTATATTAGTCAAAACTTCGATAGGACGTCAACAAGTATATTATATCTTTCACTTCCTGTGCCATTCCCAAGCCAACCATAAAGAATAAATGCTTATACACCCCTGTTCCTACCCTGAGAAGGCTTGGGAATCCATCTCGATGGATTACATATCTGGCCTTCCATCCACCAAGCAAATAAATGATTGTGTATGTGTGTTTGTTGATCAGTTTTTGAAGATGGCCATCCTCACATCTTGCAAGAATAACATCACAATGAAAGATACTTCCAATTTGTTCTTCAAACGAGTGTGGGTCCATTTTGGGATACCAAAGACCATCATATTTGATTGGTACAACAATTTCCTTAGAACATTTTGGTCAAGTATCTAGTCATTATTGGACACAAATCTCACTAAATCCACTGCTTTCCACCCCCAAAACAGGCGGCCAAACATAGGTCATCAATCATATGATTATGTAGATACTGCACATGTACAACTCTAAGTATCTTCATACATGGGATGAGAGTTTCCCCTATGTTCATCACAGTTACAACATGGATCTCTATAGCTCCACTGACCATAGCGCATTTCAGGTGGGGGTGGGATTCCAACCCTTGGGTCCCATTGATGTTGCACTACCTCTTGCAACCACACAAACAGACTCTTCCCATACTGATTATGAGTCCAACAAAGCCACTAGATTCATTGAGCCGATTCATCATATCTTCCAATAGGTCCATGAGATTTTGCAGAAATCCAATGCTAAGTACAAGCATCGCTATGATCAACACAGGGTACTGCACCAGTTTCAGATTGGAGACAAGGTATGCTTAATTTTTTAGAAAGAGTGTCTTACAGGGCCCCATCAGAAGCTCCTCCCACTTTTCTATGGGACTTACACTATCACCAAGTCTGTGGGTAGAAATGATTTTGAGCTCAATACTCCACCCTTCCTTGGATTGCAGCTAGTGTTCAATGTGGACCTCCTTCGGCCATATTTTCCACCATTATTGGACACCTCAGAGATCACATAACAACTGACACCAATAGAGATCAACCCTGACTGAATGGAACAAGCATCCATTGATCAGATAGTGGACACATTGGTCAAGGGAACTCGCCAACATAGGATCCAGATTGATTGGTTTGTCAAGGCAAGGAAAATCCTCCACCAAGGAAAGTGGCTCACCTGGGGCCAAATTCAACAGAAGTTTCCTCACCTGATGGGAGAACTCAATGCAATGGGGACCATTTCTTCCTAAGAGGGGAGGACTGTTCTAAGTGGATATTGGTGTCCACCCACCTATTCCAACTAGATCCTCTTGATATTTTTTAGTTTAGCACGTTCTTTTGTACTTCTTTGTAATCGTGGGTTCTACACTTCCGGGGCTATCTAAATCCATACACATCTTCCAAGTCAATACTAGTAGCCTCCCACCTAATAAAACTGGCTTATTTTTTATGTTTTCATGTCAACACATATTTATGTACTTCCAGGGCTATTTTGGGTCCCTAAATAGTGTTTTTTTGGCTCTCCATAGTCAAACTATAGACAAAGTCAGAATTTGATGGTGTAATGTGTATTTCTTGAAATTACCTTTCCAACAGGATATCATGTGCCTAAAATGGAGCTAGTATGCAAAAGTTACAACCCTGGGAAGTTGAGGTACCAACTTACCCATAGGGGCCCACATAACTTTTGGCATTTCATCTCCTAGGGTTAGGTTTTTGGATATCTAGGGTTTTGGAATTCATGAGTAATGTTAAAATTCCTCTGGAGCCTCATTGTAATCATTTTTCTCATACAGATGTGTGTAGCATCCACATCCTTCTCAGAGACAACTACCACCATTCGAGCAAGTGTTTCAGTTATGCAGTTTTAGAGTTTCAACCTATTTCATTTATTCAATAGAAAATATTCTCCAGTGGATATCTGTGTTGTTCTTCAAATCTATGTGTTTATTGTATTCATTCTGATAATCAGTTCATTCCACTCCTAAATCCGGATAAGGCATAGAACTTTCCCATTTTTTTCTACAGGTAACATATTTCAGAGAACTTGTTCAATGGTATGCAGAAAAATTCAATTCAAAGAAGAGAATAATGCAACTTCAAGGACAACAATCAATTTCTTTATTTCCTTCAATATTCACCAGAAATTTGTGGCTTCCCAAGCCTACCATGCGATTCAAGGGTGAAGACCCTAATAAATTCATCAAACAACATAAAGGAGGACAAAAATTTCTTAAGAATTATCTTGTCGACCCAAAAATAACACTAGTGTTTCCAAGATTGAGGAAAGTTCTTGGAAAAACCCATAGAAAGAATTTTTATGGTTATTTTCTTGTATTATTGGTATGAAATCTATGACATCTGTAGCAATAAATATTATATATGTCCTTGTTGATAAAAAATTTGGTCACCTCAATTTTACGGTCTTTGGAATAATAAAAATATTGATATTAGAAGAGAAAAATTTGAACGATCATTAGCTCATGGTGTATCCCTCAGTCTCATCTTCTCCATTCATTTTATGGAATAAAATTCTGAGTTCATATGCCCGAAATACTCATGTTTTTCCCCAACATCCCGACTAAGAGAATTGCAAGAAGAGTTTTTAAAAAATGATGAACATTTTTTTTCAAGTGCCCATCTCCCCCTCTTCTTCCTTTTTTTCATATTACATCTCCCCTTCCTTTCACCCTCCATCTCCATGATAAGTCATTTTAGCACTTTCCTTCTCCTTTATGTCTCGATACTTACTCCTTTTCCCACTCCATTTTTCATTCTTCATACTACATCTATCTCCATACTTAGACATTTTTACAACTTCATCTCTTATCCCTTCGCTTCTCTTCTCATTTCATACTTAACCATTTTCTCTTTTTATCGTTACTCTCATATTCCTTTCTCTTCTCATAATTGACCATTTTTCTATCTTCCACTCTACTCTCCATACTCCATATCCCATACTTAGCCATTTTTATCTCTTACTCTCATTTCCATACTTAGCCATTTATACGTTCATATTTATTTTTTGTTTTATTTTCTTTCTCCCTTTTCCATTTATTTTCCACTCCTTTTCTTTTCCATTATTTCATTTTCCATTTCCATTATTTCATTTTCCATTTCTATTTCCCATTTCCTTTTTCTATTTTTCATTTCCTTCTTTCTCCATTTTCTATTTTCCTTTCTTATTTTCATTTTCCTTTCCATATTTCACAATTGTTTTTTCCATTTTCATTTCCATATTTCACATTTCATGTAATTTCATTTCCATATTTCACTTAATTCCAATATATACTTCCCCAACACTTATTCATAATTCTTATGACTTACCGCGTGCTTTTTATTACCATACTTAATTTTCGCACTTAGTCATGATTCTTATGACTTACCGCGACTCCACGGTGATTTTTATTACCATACTTAATTTTTGCGACCCTCACAATTCTCTCTTTATTTCCAAGACCCTCATTATGCATCCACATTTGGATATTTTTACAACTCTACTTACTACCTCTTACCCCTCCTCCCAATATTCACTTCTCGACACTTGGAATTTTTACATCTATTCTTACTAAGTCTTATTGTACTTGACAACAGTTAGAATTTTTACATCTTTTCATACTAAGTTTTACTGTTCTCTGTGGTGATTTTAATAATATTACCACACTCTCCAACCCTTCCCCCCATCACTTTACTTCCTTACCTACCTTTGATTTTCCTCATTTATTTTAATTTATATCTCTTATCCTAAGTTATTTATGGGCACATCTCCAAGTGACATGTGGAAGGTGACTAGGTGGTTATTGGACGTGATGTGTCATACATTCATAGGTTGATTGGGAAATGACTGGGAAGCAACTAGTCGACCAAATATTACCAAGATATGTATTTTTATAAGGAACAAAGAGCTACACTAAGACCTCCACAATTTCCCTTTTTCATATTAATTACTTGAAAGGACTTTACAATATAAACACTAATGTTTCACTCACCGCATTACAGGTGATAATAAGAAGGGAGAAATAAAATCAAAGGTTGATATTGATCCATGAGCCAGAATGAGGGTTGCTAAGCAACGATCTTCCATAACTTGTAGCTCATGATCCAAACGTCCTTTTCGAGAAATCCATACCTCATTGGAAAGGAAATTCGACAAGGAATAAAATGGTATATTTTTCAATGGATGGATTTGTCTATAATTATTTAAAAAATTATAAGCTCATTCATCTTTATTTTCATGACTTACTGAGAAGTTGGTTTGAATCCTCGACTTCCCAAGGCTATAAGTTAAGAGAAAGAATTCCAAATTTCACTCAATAGGACTTGTTGGAAAGCTGGAATGATGAATATTACTTCTAGATTGGTTTCCATGGTTAATAATTCACTTATCATTTTCAATAAATTAAAACATAGACCACTTTTTTTTAGGAAGTCAACTTCAAGATTTGGAAATAAAATTTTATTAAATAAATTTTATTAATGGATTAAGTTGGTTCCATTTGGAGGAAAATATTTTAGTGACCTAAATTCATTGATGAGAATTTAATAAAACATTAATTACAAAAAGAAGCATGTGGAAACATATAGAAGAATAGAAACCCCGACCACTTTAAGAAGCACTGGGAGTCGTTTTAAGAGAAGGGAGAATCATCAAAGAAGGGTAAAAATGTTAGAACATCAAGGGAGGCTGACCATAAATATAGAATTGTTCAACATTTAGTACACATTCAACTTTTCATCTGCAAATATAGATCTCAAGTTTCTTTCTCCTTCTTATTTTACACAATTTATCTCAAAGATTTATGTTTGTATATCATAGATCAAGTATAAGTCTAAGTTTTTTAGCGTTATTTCCTTTTCTTATTTCGAGTCTCTTTCTAAAATATCATGGAGTATTTTACAACCATATATGCAACTGATAAATGTAATCCAAGGTTGTCTAAATGATTCATAGAGGCTTAGTCCTTACATTTTGCAAGCTTCATTTTTTAGCATTAGCCAATTTGTTTACTGGATTTCTTTGTGATGTTGAATATATTTTATGTATTAAAATCCATAGAGAACTACTTCGGAGTATAAATTTAATGAATTCTCATACTTTCAGATTTCCGAGCTTGAGATTTTTGTAGTATGCCCATCAAATTATTTTCAGTTTTGAATGCAGTACTCATTAAAAGTTCTCTTAGGTGATCAATACCATTTAACTATTTTTTATTGTGAGAAAATATGGATGCATCATCTTCTTTCTTATTTTTCATAGGGTTGTAATAATGAAACTAAGCATATATTGATTTTTATATTGAAGACTTTCCTCATCTTTTTCATTGTTAAAGAGTTGTTTGGTCCATTTACAAGAAAATTTTGGAGTCAAAGAAAAATTTGGTTATCAAGAACCATTTTACATACAAATTAAAACAATAAAGATTTGGGGTTTGTTGTTTAGCATTCTTCCATTTGAAAAACCAATTCAAGAACATCAAGCTACATCTTTCATATTATAACAAAGGAGTACCACCTCTATAAAAATGCAGGGGGGTTTTATCCTCATAAGGTTGTGGTTTGGATTTTGACCAATCTGAAAATCAACCATCCTTCACTTTCATATCCATGAAAATGCCATCATATATTGGGGCCACATTATTTATAGTGAATTTTATTTTCAATTAATTAATTTGAAAAGGACTCAGAAATTTTATATGATGTCCTACCTTATTTTCAACATAACCTACTATCATGTGTTTGAATAATTTCTACGGGAAGGAGCATTGATTATAAAGAAGAACCATTATTTTCCTCGTATTCAACCCTATATAGGCATAAAACTAAATATAAGTTCTACTCGGTTCACGATAATTTTATCTCAAAATTCAACAAATTAGTTTTCAGTCCTAACAGGTCAAGGTTATGACTTGAAGTCACCACTTTTCTCATTGGGAAATGAGTTTTCGAGACTAATGGAGATTTCAGAATTGTTAGGTTATTTGGATGTGAAGAAAAGGATTTCCTTGTCATATTTTGCATATCATACAAGAATTTTGTTATAGAAATTTGCAGGAAATATAGAACTTGGGATCACTTCGTCATTGAGAAGAGAAAGAAGCAAATCATTCCCATGCCCTGAAAAATTGGAGAAATTCTCTCGAAACACATTTCCCATCTCGATGAACTTGCAAGTCATTTTGATCAACTTGGCTTAATAGAAGTTGAAGTTTTTAAGGGTTTTGAACCAAATAATATGTTTACTGCACATATGTCATCAATTGGTTACTCTTCTTATTTCATTAAAATTGAATAATTTAAAGGAGGTGGATATAACTTAGACCTCCATGAAGTTTCAATCAATCCATCTTTGAATGACATTGAGGAATTAATCATTACTAATGAAGGATACCAACAACATGGAAGAGAAGTAGTAGAAAAAAATCCTAGTCGACCAAATATTTCCAAAAAAAGTACCTCGGTAAGTACAAATCCTAGGAACAATGATATTGAGATGAGAAAAACACCAATCAGAAGTTTAGGTTATGGTGGCGACAAAGACCCACATAATAAAAACATTAAAAAATATCATACCATATATACTTCTATAAAAATAAAAGGAATACATAGACAACAAGGTTAGGCATACCTGAAACACAAGAAAACCCATGATCTATGGATGTGGATGAGCTTATCGAAGAACACAACTGGCTCAGGGAAAGACTAATGGAAATGTAAGAAACAACCAAAGTCAAAGTTATTCAGGAAACAAATATATTCGAATAAGAGTTAGTAACCTTGCACCACGCGACCTACAATTGAGTGTCCAAAACATTGTTAATTGAAAAATTCAATAAAGAAAATAAAAATTCATCTGAGAAATGGAAATGAACAATTGATTTTGACAGGTTGCACCATAAAAAAATGTACAATTCCACAATGCAACTAGAGAAGCCTAGAAATAATATGTCCATACTATGGAAAAGGAAAACGTGGAATTAAGACAAATAATAAAAGAATTAGAGGCAGCTCTAGTTCTAGGACCTCTATTTTCATAACCTTTGATTACAATTCGACCAATGCTTGCTTTAGAAGATATCTCAAAAATAAGTAAAAAATATAAATGTTCATCAAGATTAATGCAAGCAATAAAAAATATGTTAGAGATGGGATCTAGAAAAGGATAAATTTGATTCAAGAAATTTGGGATCTTTCTAAAAACACCACTAACTTTGCAACAAGAATCATAAATTTTAAAAAATATCTTCAGGAGGACCTGGAGAATGATTAATGTTTCTACAAGGAAGTCATGGACACATTTTCAGCCAACGTTTCAAGCTTAAGTGATATCCAAAAAATAGAGCAAAACCTTCCTTTAAACATCAGGTTGAAGCAAATCTATGCATGTTGGTTGAAGTGAATTAGAAATTTGAGAGAAATGATAAGTGAATTAGATGCTTCGAAAAAAAAACGAGTGACTTATTGTTTAAGCTTGTTGATATCACGAAGGAACTTGCTAGCCCAAGTCTATTAATGGATACAATTCTTTCATCTAAAGAAACATTAATAGAACAACTTAATATATTGAATGTTGGATGGGAAATGAGTTCATCGAAACAATAAATTCATCTGAAGAAGAATTTGAGAGGTGGCTAGTTAGATACATCAACAAAAATGATGAGGTAGATGACATGTTAGACCAATTCAGAATGGACTTGAGAGATATGAAGAATGAATTATTCGAGATAAAGACAAGGCACGAGATCACAATGCCCGCCATGAGGGAATATATTGAGGAATGGTTAAGAAAATCCTTATTAAAAATTATCAAGACAGATAAAAAAGAAATGGTTTCAATGGTTATTCCACCTCAATAACAAAAACCATCAACAAAACAAGTGCCTCCAAGAAAGTAGAGGGTTCATAAAATATTTCGATCACAGTGAGTCAATCAACAACCTTTTTTTCTTTTACTTGTAATCATTCTTCTACAATCATTTGTTAAATTTCCTTCCATTTCTCATTTATTTGTGAAACCAGGGTTGACCTTTGACTATTCGTCTTTTGTCTTCCACGTATTTTCATCTATGGTCCAGAGGAACACCATCCCAATGCTCTTTGAAGGAAAAATGCAAAACTTTATTTTCAACACATTTACCTTATATTTTTAAAGACATATTTATTGTTTTTAAGGTTCCCAAAGAACATTTAGTGATATCACATTACTGTAATCTCAAAGACTTTGGTTTCAACTTTCGTATTCCAAATTTGTATCTATCATGATATTTTTTGTACCTAATAAAATGATCATTTAAATTTATTTTCCATATGTATTCCATATTTTCCTGTCTCCTTTCTTGGATATCATTTCCTGTCTACTTTCTTGGATATCATTTTATGTCTTAATGAATGCTATGATGGAAATGTCATTATGTTTATCTTTATATTTTATTGATTAATTAAATTTTAAATCTATATTTGAATAGTTCCTTTCATAAAATACCTCGTCATGTCTCAGTTATTTTTTCATCTAAATATTTATTTTAAATAATCTTGGTCCTTCTCAAGGATTGTTTATATTTTTACATGCAATTTCAAAATAGATGAGTAACACCTCTTAAAAAATGTAGGGGAATTTTATCCTCATGAGGTTGACTTAAAGACCATAAAAAAATATTTTAGATCAAATGTTTTGGTGACTCCCATGGGTAGAGAAAAAGGTTGGTTTCGTAGACCATAACTCTAATGACTCAACCCGAATCAAATCAACCCTAACTACAAGTAGGACATAGAAATAAATAAATTGTTTTTCATCAACTTTATTACATGTTGTTAATGATAGATAAAATTCATGTGGAACTTGAAATATCTTGGGAAACTCTTTTCCGATAAGAGCACAGATCAATGAGACAACGAAGACAAAAATAAATCCAAGAAAAAATGGAACCCTATAAAGGTCTTTTAATGAGAATCAAGAAAAAGAAACTTCGTCTCCATGAAGTTGCTCAAAATTCCAATTCATAAATAAGAAAATCCCTAATGATATGTGATCGAGAGGAAATAAATGAAGTTCCTAAGAATAAATAAAGAAATATTGGACAGATAAATCCAAGAAGATGGGATAGAGATAACCCACTTAATCTATAGAAAGAACAAAACACATTACTAACATTTACCAAGGATAATTTCTTGTATTCTCATGAGATCGGGTTATGGACCCAAAAAGACATACATATCACTTTTTTAGTGTTTCTGACATGCATTTGATCAAACATGATGATATCATGGTCAATTTATTTCTACAAAATCTAATAGGCCTAGCATATGAGCGGTATCTTTCTTTACCATCTCAATCAATAGGATCATTTGATGGTTTGGAAAACATGTTTATGACTATGTATGCACCTCTTGTTTCATATCATACTCTTCTCACCCAATTTACTCAAATTCATCTAAATAAAGGAGAACAAATAATAGAATTCAATTTATGATTCTTTACGACTCTGAATCAAATCCCAAAAGAAGAATGTCCAAATTCCCCTATTATATTTGGATGATACAAGAATGCAATACTTGCAAATTTAAATTATGCAATTAGGTATTCATAAATAAATGATTTAGATGGATCCATTCAGAAGGAAACACAAATGGAATAATTTATGTTGGGGACTAATGCTAATACTGAGATTATTCTTGGGAAAGTACAAATCCAAATGAATACTCTTTCCATATCACAACAAGGAACATCTACTTCAAGAACTTTTGGAAACCGAGAAATTGGTGGAAGTATCCTAAAGGGAATTCCTCCAAATTTCAAAATGACCCAATCATTTCTTGCGAGACAAGAGAAAAAAAGATATTGCTCAAATGAGTAGAAGCATCAGATATATGTAGAATGAAATCACTAGACTGAAAAGAGATTAAAATTGTGTTCCCCAAATCAAAATGCGAGTCTCACATTATAATATCAAAGCATAACAAATCAAAGGAATAAAGAACATATACTAAGGGAACCAAGAGTACCGAATCCTAATGTTGTCATATTAGAATAAGTTTTTGAAGAAGAAAGTTTTGAAAAATTTTATCAAGAAGGAGAGACAACCCATAATGAAGTTCTAGAGTTAGTACAGATGGATGAAGGTACATCATATTTTTATATATTTTATGAAAAATATGATACAGATTAGTCACAAGATAATGTTGTACAAACAAGAGAACAAGTGAATAAATTGAAGACAAAAGAAGCACCCGAAAAAGAAAAGGTGAAAACAAATACTGTAGAACCAACAAAGAAACAAACAGTTTCTACCCAAACAAAGACTCTAATACAAATGAGCTATATTAGGATTGGTGATTTAGACAAACATAGAATGACTCTTCCCTTCATGGAGGTGGTGAAGATTCTACATTAAAGAGAGAATATTTTAAAGATGCTTGATGATTGAGAAACAATAATAAGTTGTTGTCATTAATACTAGGTAGCAACAAAATGTCTCATCAGTAAGGTCGAGGGGTAAATTTCCACTTTTCTACATAACCATATAAAATCATGACATTAAATTCCATAATTGTCTAGTTGATAGTGGAGCTACCAAAAATATCATGCATTTATCATTCATGGAAGCACTGTGAATGAGTTACATGAATTATTATCATACTAGTGAAAGTATTTACGCCATAGACTCAAGAAAATTTCCATCATATGGGGAAATAAAATAATTTCATGCATCAATAACCTTCACCCCTCATATCTCCATAGTTTTCACCATTATATTTGTTCATTTACCTCTTGCATATGGTTTTGTGTTGTGAAGGGATGGGTGTTCATTAATCATAGGATACATTATGAATGATGGAAGTTGTATGATTTTTCCTAACAAAGATGTGTAATGACCTCTATCGTTACAACTACATGCGACGCAACATAAATGATTTTTTTTTTTTTAAGAAGGAAGGAAACAACGAGAAAAATTAATCAACACAACTCAACGATGAAAACAACGTTCGCAAACCAGGAAATAGACAAAAACGACCCAACATACTGACACATCATGCAACTAGACAAAATAAGCAAAGTCAAATAGACAAATAAAATGACTAAGCTATGGGACAGCATCAATATCAACCAAATGCAACCAACATCAAATGACATAGGTAACCTGAACCTTCATGGAGAGAGAGGAAAACGCACAAACAAGAGTTACATCACAAGTACCAACATCAATTACAATGAACATTACGCCCACATTGGGAGGCACATGAATCTGGCTAGGTTATCATTTGCTTCTATTAATCAGGGCACACAATGATCCCCTCATCAAGAATAATTCCATCACAAGGCACTAGGCATGACATTAACCAAGGCGCAACATAACATATCTAGACCAATAACCCAATAAAAAGCCAATGTGCTAGGATACCACATTAACTGTCAAAAATGCATGAAGACTAAACCCAAGGAACCAATCGACAAGTCAACAAGACACAAAGGAAATATGACTACTATATCAATCATACATCACATTAAATTCCTGGCACAACAAATTATATTGCAAACATACATCAATTAAAGGAAGTGATTAGCCATCTATGAAAAATTCCCTCGAGAATCCATTCTACAATAACATGTATCAATTAAAATCCTCTCTCTTATTTTTCAAGTCATTTATTAATTAATTAAGATTTTATTAACAAAAGTCTCTCAACAAATTTCATTCACTAACATATAATTCCTTGTATAATACTAGGTTAAATCTTTCAACCCTATCATTACCCTTCCCAAACATACATGCCTTAGATTATGATAATTGACATATCCACAGTCTTATGCATAAGATAGTGAAAAACTTGGGAAATGCATGATTCTAAAATGCCTTATCAATATTAAACCACATTAATAGAAATATATAACAATCATGTATATAAATACTCCATTTAATTCATCCCAGTACCTTGTAATCTATAAATTTCTTTAATTCCCTTTTTGGTATCAACAATGATACTATTGTTTGACATTATTATTGTTGTCTATTAATTATGGTTGTCTTGTATTTATATTGTTGTATATTAAATGCATGATATCGATGTCTATTAAATATATGATATTGATGTCTATTAATATATGATAATGTTGTCGATCAATATATGATATTGTTTCTTATTAAATGTATGATATCGTTGTCTATTAAATACATGATATTGATGTCTATTAAATATACACTATTGTTGTCCCCGAGGCGTAGGACAGTCGGTGACGGAGTGTGTTGTTAAGCCACTCTGTGTTGTTAAAGTCACCAGTTCGAAACCTGCGGGGACAAAAAATCCAACCATGTTAAGGGTTGGTGTGGCTCAGGCCGGGTGCGATCCCCAGGTGATTTTGACGGCTTATATGCCCTTGAGTCGCGGTTTCTCAAGCCACAGGTTAATCGTGTAGCCAACAGGTTCCACACAAATTAACAAAAAAATAAAAATATACAATATTGTTGTCTATTAAATATATGATTCCCCGGATGGGGTGTTAGTGGATTCCCCGTGGCGGCTGCTGGAAACGAACACACCTCACCGCAGCACGGAGCCACGTGACGGACCCGTGCTGCAGTACCACACCCTCCCGATAGTATAATGGCATTTAAATGCCGCTTAATGCTCGAAGCATGGGGCATTTACGCCACCCTCTGCTCCCACGTAGCTTGTATAATGGCTCACTTCGTTCGTTATGACATATCACTTTGCAAGCGTTCGGAAGGGCTACCCCCTTCGCGATGCATCTACCACCCGGCTTGCACAGAGACTATCCTCTTCTTCGTCTCTCGGCATCACTGGTCCAATTCTGTCCCGCTCTGCACACCAGCACACATGAAGGAAAGGATAAGGGGAAAGCCAAAGCGGGGCTCCCCTTGGAAGCCCCGCAGACCCCCTGTCTCACTTACGACATCCCCCGCAACTGGATCTTCCACCCTCCCTCAAAGCCTGTCGCCAGATGCCACCCAGCCACTTCTACATTCCCTGCACTCTCGCTCTGCGATAAACCCGCCCCCTCCGCAGTCTGCGCTTTTACATTCCCTGGCTCCCATTCAGCGTGGGAAGACCCCGACTCCTTGCTCTCCTCAGGACCCTCGGATGCATTTTATGGCGACAATGTCCTTCCCCAGATCCTCGAGCACTTGGAGGAGCGCCCCTGTGGCTTTGGGAGAGTACAAGCGAGCGCGCCACCTCGACAGTGAAAATTTTAGAGAACGATTGGGCAGTCTATTTGATCTGGTCTTCGAGCTTAGAAGGGAGATGGCGGACCTCAAATTTCGACTGCAGGCTACAGAGGACAATGTTGCCACCTTTCTTCAAATCCTGTCAACCATGCAGTCAGATCTCTCCTCGGACCCCGCTGGCTCTTCTCCGGGGGAGGTCCCTGACATTGCACTGGATAGTGGTCGACGACAAACAACGAAAAAGCAAAAGGAGGCGGAACGTAGCGGCCCAGTGGATGATGAGGAGCATGGCGAGCGGAGCGAAAAACGCAGGGATGACCAGCCTGCCAACTTCGAGACAGAACCATGGATAGACGACCTTCGAGCCACGTGGATTGGTTATTAGACAGGTGTTTTGAATTTCCTTTTGTTGAACATCTAGTGCCTTTGGGCTTTTAGTCTAGAAGCAGCTAGGAGACTCTTTGAGGTTTTCTGAACATGCAAATTTCTCAGACTTGTGGTCAGTGGGCTAGCTGGACTAGTTTCCCCTCTGTTGGGGTAGTCCAGCAAGTTCAGACAGTTTATTTTTGTACTCTTGCAACTCTGTTCTGCTATAGCAGGTCCTAAATATAATATACATACTTCTTACTTACAAAAAAAATAAAAATATATGATATTATTGTCTATTAAATATATGCTAATTTTTTCTATCAAAAATATGATATTGTTGAGTTAAATAAAAACAAATATCCACAACTAAGGAACAATAAAATTCATAACCAAAATATGCTATCTAGCAACAAGCTATCTAACCATAAAATTGTTTTCTGGTAATGGCATTGTTGTCCAACAATAATATGTTGTCTTAATGATAAATCGTTGTCTAACACAATATTGTTGTCTAATAATAGTAATTGTCTAACACGAGGTAGTTTTCTATCAAAGATATCGCCTAGGGTTCCATTCTAAACTAAGAAAAGAAAGGGAATTAAATCACCCAGTGAGGAAGGTAATACATTGGGCACTAGGACAACAACACATAGCACAAACAAACAAAAAATGAAGAGGCAATCATTTGATAGAAATGCATAGGTTTATCATTCAAGATGCAGAGAGTCAAGCCCAAAATCATTGGGTGGGTACTGTATAAATCGTCATGAGGTACTAAGTAAATTGTTGTGTAGAATGTGGGTGAAATCATTTTGTAAAACAAAAGGGTGAAAACATTGTGTAAAGGCTGGGTAAATCACCCAGAAAATTGCGATGTAAATTATGTGTAATGTGCCAAGAAAACTGTGGTGTGGATGTTGTGTAATAAGAGAAGAAAAATGCCTAGGGGCGCTACCTGTGATGGGTAGATCGCCAAATAATTCGGTGTTGACAACTCTAATTTTTTAGGAAAGGATAACAAATAAAAAGTGGGTACGAGTCACCCAGATTTGCTGGGAAGGAAAAATGATTAATCCCCTTTTTCAAGGATCCAAGAAAATGGATATTAATCCTTTAGAGATTAATCAACAAACGTAGAGATAATAATAAAAAATGTCGAGATAATCATCAAAACAAAGCACAAAGATAATCATTCACAAGAAAACGTAGAGTTAATCATTTAGAAAGGAATCATTCCAAAATGCAGAGAGCAATAACTCTGAGCTTTCAGTGGTGGTTTTGCTATGCCTAGTAGTAAATTCATTGGACTATCAACTGAAAATCTTCGTAGAGTAGGGTAAACAATAAACATAGATCATCAAACGTAGAGAACCAAAACAATTATGAGAATCAGCACAAAGAATCAATGCAACTTTGAGAATCAAACACAGAGACACAAATGATGGTGGATTGGAGTGAATAAACACCCATGAGATAATTCCTTGTTGGGTAGAGAATGATCCTATAGTTATTATCCATGTAGAGTAAAGCAGGGCATTTGAATCTAATTATTAAACACCAGAGTGAAGACAGTCGATTCGACTACTGGCCGACTACTCAGGCACAAACTAATAACTTAAAGGATCATGGAACAGAGGATAAAAACACAAATTTTCATCTAGATCTTCTCCATGGAGAAATAAATAATGAAATAAAAGTGCAATCAAAGAATAAATTAAATGCAGGTAGAAGATACAAGAGCGCAGGCAATGTTGAGTCTGGGGCATAGTCTTAGCCATGTGTAAATAGATAGTAACTCAGAAATAAAGGATATTGTGGATAGCAAGGGTTCTTACTGATTGAATCAATGACAACAGGGTTTAGAATTTCCGTAGGAATACATGTGCAAGGAGGGCACATGGAAATGGAAACGTCATCCGAGTAAAGTAAAATAAACAAGTGTAAATTAAATTTCATTACGAGTAACAACTTTAATAGGTGTACCTTAGCCAAATGTGAATGCTCCGAAGTCGTTTCCCCACGCATGCTCCATCCAGCTCCCGCTTTCCAATCGATGTGACCTCACTGGTACCTCCCAGCCAATGTTAGGGGTACTCTTCTTCCCCCTAAGCCCCTTGATCTGCAAAGGGGCCACAGACACAATACTAGAGAATGCTATCATCCAGATCACCTCACAAGGTCGATCTATCGCTCGTTACATGAGCTGGGTATCCAAACTCCCATAAGAGAAAGTTTAGTAAAGATGAAATTTTATAAATGTAACGTTACGCAAGCCAAATGATGATCCATACTCTTCCTCCACCATCATTTTTATAGAGTTTTCTTAGTCATTAGTTTCCCAAAACCCTCATTAGATTCATTTTTCATTTAATTAATTTCGAAAAACCTCCCCCGTACACATGTCGCCCGATCCCCTAGTTGCACCAGAAAATTAATTTTATTACTTAATTAAATATTCCTATTTCCCTCATCCAACTAAAATCGTTCCTAAAAATGCTCCTCGGTGTCCCAAAATTCTCTTACAATTATCAAATGACTTATGTCTTACTTAATTCCTAGTTGAGTCCATAAATAGAAAGTTCCAAAGGCATGATTCCTTACTAAGTTAGTCATTCATGTTTTTCTTTAAGTTTCCCTTTTTCTTTAAGTTTCCTTTTTATTTTAAGTTTCCCCCTTTTTCATTCTTAACTAAAAAAATCAATTTAACAAGTGTAGATAAAACAACCATTTGCCCTTTTAATAAATTCAATCCTCCATTTTATTTTATTTTTACTTTAATAATTAGGTTTGAATTTCTTACCACCCTTCTTGTTAGATGTTTTTTCTTTTTTTTGACCACATGTTCTACTTAGACCTAGGTTTTAATTTTCACTAGGCTGGGAGACAATTTTTAAGGGAACTTTTAGTTGTTAAATTTTCACTCATACCGTCATATATTTTAAGGCCGACCAGGTCCTAAGGAGGCATAGATTTCTAGGCACTATGTTGATTAACTTATCCATGAAAATCACGACGTGCCCTTCAGGACGCACTACATGCTCCAAGGGTGCCACTCGCCTCTTTCCATTTTATTTGTGCGACGTACCCTTCAATACACACTACGTGATCCAAGGGTGCCACTCACCTCTTTCTGTTTTCTTTGTGTGACGTGCTCTTCAAGACGCACTACGTGATCCAAGGGTGCCACTTGCCCCTTGACTAAATTTGGTAGACGTCAAACCCCTAGAGTTAATGCTCCGCCAGGTGATCTTGTGGGAGACTAAGGGCCTCTAAGGAATAAGGCCCCTACCTTAGTGTGTATCCCTTAGAATCATCATGACCGACTATCACAGTTAGCCCTCACGACATCGTGGGTCTTCTTGAACTAGGTAATCATTAACTTACAGTTCGAGCCACGATGGGAGTGCTAATAGGCTGTGGTAGGGTTGTTGCCACACCTCTCCCTCAATTTTTGTGGTTGTCATGCATGACCCCTCTGCTCCAAATGTGAGTCTAGTCAGAAAGCTATCGTCATCCTGCATCCATCAATGAATCATGTCAACAATAATAATCAATCATCGTAATATCTAATCATATGTACATATGTCACATCAACAACATTCAAACCCAAAAATCCACTCCCTGACTCGATCCAGAGTCCAAGGGGTTTCATCGATGCCTTTGCATCCTCAATGTCCAAAGTGCTTCACACTCAGGAGAACCCAGTCAATAACACCTATCTATGTAAATACAACAAAATAACATATCATCAAATCCATAATATCTCATAATCATAATAAAAATGACCAATAGTATAATAACCCAGATCACTTGCAAGCAAGTGTCCTCAAAGAATAAGTGCTCTTAGTGCATGCAAGAGCGGGATGTTACATACAACCCCTCTTGGTTTAAACTTTGTTCCAAAGTTTCATAGTATATAAGTGCTGAAATAAAGTGTATCAAAATATCATAAGTATATCTATCAAACAAAAATGGAAATTGTTGGGGCATATTATATGCGTCCTCCCAAGTCATCGAGTGCAGACTATAGTTGTCCCACTAGACCTTGACCTGATCTATTGTTCGATGTCGTAGCTATCGAATGCGATGGTCAAGGATGCAGATTGGCTCTGCCATGAGTGCACCCTCATCAGATACCTACAAGGAACTCATGTCAATAACATGGGTAGGATCACTAATATATTTTCTCAAAACATATATATGAAAAACATCGTGCATACACCTAAAGGAATCAGGCAAGGCTAGTCGATAGGTCGCGGGCCCCTTCCTTTTTACAATCTAGAAAGGTCCCATGAACCTAGGAGAGATTTTATCATCCTTTCCAAACTTGATTAAACTCTTATGCGATTTCACTCGCAAGAAGACTTGATCACCAACTTCGTAACTATGGTCGACACGATGCCCATAGGCATAACTCTTTTGTCAATCATGTGCTTCCTTGATCCATTGTCTTATTGTTTTCATTTGATATTCCATTTCTTGGATCACTTTCGGTCCCACTAGGACCCTATCGTCAAGCTAATCCTAGCTCAAAGGCATCTGACACAATTGCCCGTAAAGAAAATCGAAAGGCGCCATATTAATGGTGCTTAGATAATTGTTATTGTATGCAAACTCTACTAGTGGAAAGAACTCTTCTCAATTATTTTGTTGGTCCCTAACGTACATAAACAAAATATCCTCCAATATTTTGTTTGTTCGTTCAGTCTTTCCATCTGTCTCAAGGTGATACCTAGTACTAAATTTAAGTTGGGTTACCAAGGCCTCTTGGAAACCAGTCCAAAATTGTCTTGTAAACATCGATCCTCTATTGGATATAATCCTCTTAGGCACGCCATGCATCCTCACAATATCACTCATGAAAAATCTAGCTATGTCAGGTGCTTGATATGTTGTATGCACAAGAATAACATGAGCACTCTTCGTCAGAGTGTAGACTACCACAAAAATCGAGTTGTGTCTCCTTATCATCAGTGGAAATCCAACAATGAAATCCATCGAAATGACCACCCATTTTGATTCTCGAATAGCGTTTGGCTATAGTACTCCTACTAGATGTCTATGCTCAGCCTTCACCTGGTGACATTCTAGACATCTGGCCATGTAGTTGACTATGTCTACCTTCATTCCTTTCCAGAAGAATAAGGGTTTAAGGTCTTCCCTAATCTTCGTAACTCTAGGATGAGCCATGTACACTGCTCTGTGAGCCTCATTTAGGATCAAACTCCTCAACTCATCATTGGGTGGTACGTAAATTTGATGTTTAAATCTTAATAATCCATCATTGTCCACAGTAAATCCCTCAAATCTTGGTACCATCATTGTGTTTTGTCTAATAAAATCCTTGACCTCTTTGTACCAGTCGTCATCGTGTTGTAAAGTTAGAATCTTTTCATATAGATTCGTCTAAAGAGGCATCATCGAAAATATGCGTGGTCTTCAACTCAATGAATCAACCACTCTGTTCAATCTTCCATTTATGTAAGTAATATCATAATCATACTCGCTAATAAATTCTGACTAGCGTCGTTGTCACGCGTTCAAGTCGCTTTGCGTAAAGATGTGTTGTAGTCCACAGTGGCTCGATTTTAGTTCAAATTTTCGTCCAATCAGGTAATGTATCCAAACTCTCAAGACATATACAACAGGAAAAAACTTCAAATCGTGCGTCGCATGGTTCTCATCATCCCTTCTCAACTTTCTTAAGATGTAAGCGATCACTCAATTGTCTTGCATCAATAATCCTCCTAAGCCTTCCTTGGATGTATCAGTGCATACCAAGAAGTCTGTGTCCATGTCAGGGACCTTTAGTATCAATTCTATCATCAACAGCTCCTTGAGCCTCCAAAATGCCTCCACGCATTTCTTGGTCGAAACAAACTTCTTGTTCTTCTTCTGCAATTCCGTAATCGAATTTTCTATCTTCGAAAAACCCTCGACAAACCATCGATAGTATCCCGCTAAACCAATGAAGCTATGCACTTCAGAGACATTTGTCAGCGCAGACCATTCCATAATAGCTTCGACCTTTGTGGGATCCCCAACAATACCTTCGTTGAAGATGACATTCCCTAAGTAATGAATCCTCGATTGATAAAACAAGCATTTAGAAAATTTCCCATACAATTTGTTCTCTCGCAGACACTATAGTACCAAGCATAAGTTCTCTTCATGCTCCTCCATCATTCGAGAGTAAATCAAAATATCGTCAATGAATACTTGGATGAACTTGTGCAAGTATTCGTAGAACACCCCGTTCATCAAACTCAGAAATACTCAAGGGGCGTTTGTCAGTCCAAAAGGTAAAAAAATAAACTCGTAATGTGCAAACCTCATCTTAAAGGTGTTCTTAGGGATGTTGTCTTCCTTGATCCTTAACTGGTGATACCCTGATCTCAATTTGATCTTTGAAAACACCGTCGCACCCTTCATCTAATCAAACATATCATCAATCCTTGGCAACAGATATTGATTCTTGATTGTTTCCTTGTGCAATTGGTGGTAGTCAATGTAGATTTTCCATGAACCATCATTTTTTTGTATGAAAATAACAGGCGCACCCCATGATGACACACTTAGACATATAAGTCCTAGGTCCAGCAAATCCTTCAGTTGCATTCTCAACTCCTATAACTCCGGGGTCGACATCCAATAAGGCATTCTTTCTATCAGTTTCATCCCCTGTTTTAGGTCTATGGTAAATTCCAATTCCCTCTCTTGCGGCATCCCAGGTAACTCCTTAGGCAATACATCTGCAAAATCTCTAACCACCGGAAGGTGTTCTATAAATTTCACTACTCCCTTCTCATTTAAATAAAGGATCACATAAATCTTACATCCCTTGTGCATGCTCTTCCATAGCTGCAAGCAAGATATGAACCTCAGGGAAACTCCATGTTTCTAACCTACATTCACATGTCTCTATCCCTCATCATTGACCAAGCTCAATCGTTTCATCTTACATTTGAGTATCACCTCATGTTATTCCAACCAATCCATACTAATCATGATGTCATAAGATCCTAAGATAATGATGTACAAGTTGGCCCTGGTGAAAAACTCCCCCAAGTTAAGGCTATAACTTGTAACCTTCCCTCCAACCTTTTGTTTGGCTCCCGATGCCATTTCTACAAAGTTAAATTCATCTTGTTCAAATTCCTTTACCTTAATTATTTTTATAGCTGCACCAGAAATGAAACTCTCTGTAGTAGCTGGATCTATCAAAATACTAAGGGTCTAGTCAGCGATGGTACCTAACGTCTCGAACACAGTCGACTGGTGCTCTACCTGACAGTTATTCACCACTTCCTGAATCCAATGGGTCGTGCCCAAATATCCCACGGTAGTGGGTCTGACTGATCCATATGCTATGGTTGTCTCCACTAGGAATTCATGCTGGTAATGTGGCTACCCACATGTCCAACACCCTTTCTTCAGTCCATAACTCCTGGTACCTGAAGTAGAAGCTGACAGCCCACCAGATTGGATCCCTAGTCTATTTTGCTAAACAGGCCTAAACTGTTGCTGCTGCGATCAACACTACTATTGGTGTTGTGGACCTTGGTAAGGAGTTCATTGTTGAGGCATTGGTCACTAAGATGTAGTGAAAGTGGATCCTCTCTGGAAGACACGATATCATGGTGTGTGTCTAGTTGGTGTCTGATGTTGTTGCACACCATATGACACCTACCCTGTTGGTCTCGCGAGATTCCTACTCTAACTGCCATTGATAAGGTCCTCTTCTTCTATGAGGGTCTTTTGTATAGAATCATGTAAGGTTTGAGGCATCAAAATACTAACCTTTGCATGAATGTTGACATTAAGGCCAAACAAGAACCTGTTGACTTTAAGTTTTTCTATATTCAGGTGCAGAGCATACCGAAGCAGCTCCATAAAATAGGCCTCGTACTCGAGCACCGTACAGTCTCCCTGTCACAAGGTTTTGAAATTGTTGAGTTTATGCTCAATTAATTCCTCCGATAGATACCTCTCAGAACTGTTCCTCAAACAGTTATCACGACATGTCTTTGATGACCATGTTCAATTGCAACATGAGCATCTTCCACCATAGAAAAGAGCTCCCCTTTAGTTGAAATATTTTCATGTGGACCTTCATGTTGTAGGTATAGTCATGAAGTGAAAAGAACATTGCCATATTCTCCAACCATGCCTCGATGGTCATTTCATCCGGGGCACCAAAGAACTTGAGAAATTTGACCTTCTTGAGTTCGCGGTGAATGTTACCGATTATGACCAGAGCACATGGTGGACCCTCAGGGGGTGTTGGTGTCCTGGCCTCATATCTATCCAAATGGCTGATAAGTTCCTTAAAAATCCACTGGAAGGACCTCACCAGCCCAACCACATCACCCACAACTACCTATATCTTCCTGAGAACTTGTTCATCTCCCTGGGGCTTACACCTCTCAGGCATGGATGCTACTAGGGGCATCGTGCCTCCTCCCCTAGCACCCCATATCCTGCCTCCATATCATCCTCTAACCATGATTACCTGCACAGATACAAATCATATTAATTAACAACATTATAATAAAATATCTATTCAACGAAAGTCGTAGTGATCCCAATTTGTTGGTCGAACCGACTCTGATACCATATGTAATGACCCCTGATTTGATGACTACATTGTTGGGTATGTGTTATATTATTTTCACAAGTAGTATTGATTGAGTGTATGCTCTGAGCTTGCAGAGGGGTTAGGGGGTAGCGCCCCCGAAATTTTTCTTTCTACATCGAGACTACACTTTTTGGGACCACATTATATTTAGGTGGTTTTTCGACACATGGTTTCTTTGCCGATGGTTTTCTATTTTTGATCAAGGAATTAGGGTTTTAGACTAATCTAGGTCATTGGGTTAGGGTTTTGGATGTCGCTGGCTTGTATATGTATTTTGTATTTTAAAAATTGTAACACAATGCATGAATATAGAATATGTTGCTTTTCCTGGTTGGGGTTTCCAGGGGAAAAATATCTGTCTAATGTTTGTATTTGCCATTGTATCTTTTATGTTCTTTTTTTGAATATTTGTTTGTAGTAGATATTGTACAAGGTTAGAATTTACATTTGGTATTAGATCTTTATTGGCATCAGGGGGACGCCTTTGTGTTCAAGGGTTTGGCTCGAGACTGTGATAATCCTTGTTACAATGGGAGATCTATGGTATTGTTTTTCAAGTGAAAAGAAATGGAAAGCAATTCGAAGATGGAGATCGAGAAGTTTAATTGGAAATTTTTTGAGTTGTGGAAGATCAAGATGGAAGATCTGTTTGTGGATAGAGATCAATGGATTGCGGTAGATCCAGGTACTGCACCTACAGTAACTTCTGTAGATGACTGTAAAAAGTTGGATCATAAGGAAAAGAGCACAATCCAACTATGTCTCTCTGATTCATTATTACTGAATGTGTCAGAGGAAGATAGAGCCAAAGATTTATGGGAAAAATTGGGGAAGTTGTATCAGTCTAAGTCCCTGGTAAATAAACTATTCCCGAGAAAGAAGTTGTATAACCTGAGGATGAGAGATGGAGACTCAGTGGCAGAGCATTTGAACACATTCAATATTGTGGTAAGTCAGTTAGTATTTTTTGATATTAAAATTTCAGATGAAGATAAATGTATTAGTTTGTTGTGTTCTTTACCAGACTCGTGGGACACTCTGGTTGTGACCATAGGTAGTAATACAATTTCCTTGAAGTTTGAAGAAGTGGTCTCATCCTTGTTGTCGTAGGATATGAGACGAAATAATATAGAAGGACATACCACAGACACATTATTTGCAAGAGGACATTCCCAGGAAAGAAATAGATCTAATTTCTCAAGTGGGATATCTAAGTCTAAGGGTAGATCTAAATCTCTCGAAAATTTTGTAAGGGTATGTTGGAGATGTGTAAAACAAGGGCACTACAAGAAGCAGTGTAGATCCAAAGTTGAGAAAAAGAACAGATATGAAGAATCTTCTTCTACAAAAGAAAAAAACCTCCAAGGAAGAAGGAGGGGATGTGTACTTGGCCTCTTCAAGCACACATGCAGATCATGAATCATGGTTGGTTGAATCCGGTGCATCCTTTCATATAACTCCCCACAGGGAGTGGTTCTGTGAATATGAAATGTATGATGGAGGTAATGTTTTCTTAGGTAATGATTCGACAACCAGAATCATAGGAAGAGGAAGGGTCAAGTTGAGGCTCATAGATGGAAGGACTAGAAAACTTCCTGGTGTTTTGCACATCCCAGGTTTGGCTAGAAATTTGATTTCTGTAAGAAAAATGGATGATGTAGGGGTAAAAACAATATTTGAAAAGGAAACCTATAGGATGGTTCGAGGAACAATGGTGTTGCTGGGGGGAGTTCAGTTTGGAACTTTTTATAAGATGCAAGGAAGAACTATTAGTGATGGGTGTAATAGTTCCATTGTTCCTGATATTGGAGTTGAAGAAGAAAGAACTCCTACAGTCTCTGAAGAAAAGTTTATGCAGTGGTATCAAAGACTGGGGCATATCAGAGAGAAGGGGCTTTGACTACAACATGGTAAAGGTATGGTTGAAGGTATGTCTAACTGCTCTATGTATTTTTATTTCTGTGAACATTGTCTATATGGGAATCATAATCAGGTAAGATTCCCCTCTGGTACAACAAGGGCAGAAGGAATTTTATAGCTAGCTCACAATGATGTTTTTGGACCTGTGTCGGTCCCATCATTGGGAAAATCTGTGTACTTTGTATCATTTATAGATGAATTCTCTAGGAAGACTTGGATATATTTCCTCAGGAAGAAATCTGAAGTCTTTAACATGTTTAAAGAGTTTAAGGCTCTTGTTGAGAATCAAACAGAGAAAACAATTAAGGTATTGAGGACAGTTAATGGTGGAGAGTTATGTAGAAATGAATTTGAAGAATTATGTAAGAAGTGTGATATAGAATGTAAATGTGTTAAACCCGCACATAATGATCTAGCTAGAAAATACTACACACATTTGCAGAGAGAAATTGAGAAAGAAGAAGCAAGATAGAAAGAATGGAAGAATTCTCATTAACCGTATTCCACACTCAAAAGGGTGAATAATTTACAATAGATATAGGATACATGAGTAGCTAATGATCCATAGTGGTCGTCTAGATTGATATGGACACACACCAATAGTTACGAGAGTAAACTTCCACCTAGTCTAGTCTCTCAGGCAGTTACGGGAGTGAACTGCCACCTAGCTGAGTTAACTAGTCAACCAGTCTTCATTTAACTGACTAGACAAAGAGTAGTAAGTTGGTGATGATCCCAATGTTTCATGGTGACAAAACCAATGCAACATCTAAACTCAACTCAACTAGTCAAACTGAAGTGTCAACTGAAGAAGAATATTCTCGAGGTGGAATATTCTCCCCTAAAATATAGGAGACTAGATAATGACTAATTATGACTAATAAACAAGTAAAAAACTTAGGAAAAATAAATCCTAGGTGTGTGTGAAGTAACTCCAACACCCCCCATGAACATCACTATGGTGAAAATGAAGAATGGGTCCCGACTATGAGCCCATGTTAGGTACCCAAATACAAAAGATACACTGAACTAAACAAGGAAAGAGGGAAAACCNCTCAAATTACAATGCATAAAATAAAAAATGATAAGGAAGAAAAAATAGTTGCTAAGCAACCATGTCCTTCACTCCAAGAAGACCTCGCAACTATGCAAGTTTGTGCTCTTTGAAGATTTTGTTGAAGATGTAGATGTCTACACGGATATGATGAAGTATATGCATCATTGATATTTCCACACATATCCACTTTATCTTCTTGTAATGAATAATATCCAAATAAAGTTTGGATGAAACTTTCAAAACCGTACGACCGTTTTCAGAAAAATGCTGAAATTTTGTTGATTTGGAAACGATCATAACTTCAGTTCCTGGACTCCATTTCGGACAATGTTTTTTTTGAAATTGGATATTTTCTCGAGAGGAATTCAAATATCCAATTTTTTTCTGAAAACTATTAACATAAAATATCATAATTGAGTCTGATTTGTGCGGCTCTCCTTTTGTCTCCTGAGATGAATGCATGGTGCATGCAAAAGTGTCTGCATCCTGAGATGCATGCCATATATCTTCCACATGAATTTCAGAAAACAAATCTGAAATAGAGTAGACATCATCTTCAATTATTGAAATACTAATTTCTGCAAAAACGTTTGTAGAAGACTCGTCATAATAAGAGGCTTGATCTTCTGATGGATTCTCTTCTGGCTCTATCTGTTCGACCTCCTGCATGAAATATTCACAATATTCTTTATTCCCAAATAGAACCTCCAATATGGTCCATTATTCATTTGGAGTTAATCCTTGTGATTCTTGATATACTTGATGGAAAAGTTCAGGAGAAACAGACATGTCGATATTTCCTATGGCCATATCTTGTCTATTGAGAAAATCGTTTTTCTTATCGACATAATCAGGATCTACTTCCATTTCCATAGTTATTTGGTACAAGCCTTTGCATCTAAGATGAATCAAAATTTTTGACTTCCATTCCAAATAGTTATGAGGCGTGAGAAGTATTTCTGGTGAATAATCCATCTTTTTCTTGTCAATCTTTTGTACCTGCAAAAAATGATTTGGTGTAGCTTTTGCTTAGTAATCCATCAGCTCTAATACCATGTAAATGTGTTCAACCTTCAAAGAATAGATCTATCTAGAAAATACTACACACATTTGCAGAGAGAAATTGAGAAAGAAGAAACAAGATAGAAAGAATGGAAGAATTCTCATTAACTGTATTCCACACTCAAAAGAGTGAATAATTTACAATAGATATAGGATACATGAGTAACTAATGAGCCATAGTGGTGGTCTAGATTGATCTGGACACACACCAGCGGTTACAAGAGTGAACTGCCACCTAGTCTAGTCTCTCAGGCAATTATGGGAGTGAACTGCCACCTAGCTGAGTTAACTAGTCAACTAGTCTTCAGTTAACTAACTGAATAAAGAGTAGTGAGTTTGTGATGATCTCAATGTTACATGGTGACAAAACCAATGCAACATCTAAACTCAACTCAACTAGTCAAACTGAAGTGTCAACTGAAAGAGAATATTCTCGAGGTGAAATATTCTCCCCTAAAATATAGGAGACTAGATAATGACTAAGTATGACTAATAAACAAGTAAAAACCTTAGGAAAAATAAATCCTAGGTGTGTGTGAAGTAACTCCAACATAGAAAGGCAAAAGAATACTCCATATACACCACATCAAAATGGAGTTACAGAAAGGATGAATAGGACGCTGATGGAAAAATCAAGGTGCATGCTCAGTGGTGTCGGGTTAGGGAAAGAATTCTGGCCAGAGGTAGTGGGTACTACATGTTACCTGGTCAAAAAATCACCCTCATCAATGCTGGATGACAAGACTCCACAAGAGGTATGGACTAGTAAGGAACCTTCTCTCACACATCTCAAGGTTTTTGGTTGCGATGTGTATGTTCATTTCCCAAAGGAAAACAAGAGTAAGATGGATAAGAAGGATGAAAAGTGTATCTTTATTGGATATAAAGATGGTCTCAAAGGTTATAAGCTTTGAAACCCAGAAACTAAGAAGGTAGTGTATAGCTGAGATGTGGTATTTAGAGAAATGAAGGATGTTGTTAAATAGGAAGCCCTACCAAGTAAGGAATAACCAAAGAAGATAGAGTTTGATTGAAAGGATGATGAATTAGACTCTACAGAAGAACATGAATCAAAAGAAGAAGATCCTCATGCTCCAGTATTGAGGAGATCAAATTGAGAAAGAAGGCTACCAGAAAGGTATAGTCCATCTAATTTCTGTTCAAATTTTTCTTTGTCTATTACTGATGATGATCCTAGAACTGTCAGGGAGTCAATGGATTCAGAGGATGGAAATATATGGAAAAGGGAAACGGACAAAGAAATGACATATTTGGATAAGAATGAGTCTTGGGATCTAGTGGAGTTTCCAACTCGAAGAAATCCCATTGGCAGCAAATGGGTATTTAAAAATAAGTTGAATGTATAAGGAAAAGTGAAGAAATAAAAAGCTCGGTTAGTAGCAAAGGGTTATTCCCAGGTTGAGGGAATTGATTTTGGTGAGATTTTTTCTCCTGTTGCCAAGTTAACCTCCATAAGATTTATGTTATCTGTTGTTGCTACATGTGATTTTGAAAAAGAACAAATGGATGTGAAGACAACATTCCTACATGGGGATATGGAAGAAGAAATCTATATGAAGCAACCAGAAGGTTATGTTGTGAAGGGAAAGAAGGAGCTGGTATGCAAGATGAAAAAGTCTATGTATGGTTTAAAACAATCACCAAGAATGTGGTATAAAATATTTGATACTTATGTGTTGGTAATTGGCTTCACAAGAAGCAAAGAAGATCACTGTGTATTTTAAATTAATTGGTGATCATTTGATTTATTTGGTCTTATATGTGGATGACATGTTGCTTATAGGAAACAACAAGGAGATTATCCAGGATGTGAAAACTCAGTTGTCCTCTAAATTTGACATGAAGGGTCTTGGTGCTTCAAATTTCATTTTGGGCATGGAAATTAAAAAAGATCATAAAAGGAGGAAACTCTAGTTAAATCGGAGAAAATATGTCGAGAAAATATTGCAGAGGTTTAATATGTAGGAATGTAAACCGATCAAGGTTCCTATTCATGTCGGTGTAAATTTATCCATGGATAAGTGTTCCAAGACACATGAAGAAGAGGAGGACATGTCTCATGTTCCATATGCGAGTGAAGTTGGCAGTTTGATGTATGTAATGGCTTGTACTAGAACGAACATTGCACATATAGTGGGAGTTTTGATCAGGTATATGGAAAAACCAAGGAAGGAGCATTAGACAATAGTAGAAAGGGTTTTCAGGTATTTGTGTGGCACTTCTAGCTATGGATTGTGCTACGAAGGTAGACCGAGATTGGATAGAGTGGTGTATATACATGGATTTGTGGATGCAGACTGGGCTGGATATTTGGATCGTAGGAGATATACAAGAGGGTATGTGTTTAACCTATTTGGAGGAGCAATAAGTTGGATGAGAAAAAGACAGGTTGTAGTGGTACTTTCAACTATAGAAGTTGAACACATGGAAGCCACTCATGTAAGTAATGAATCAGTATGGTTACAAATATTGTGTTCTGGTATTGGGTTGGTACAACAAGTTGTAAGGATAGAGTGTGACAATCAGAGTGCAATTTTTCTAGCGAAGAACCCTGCTTATCATTCAAAGACAAAGCACATTGATGTTCAATATCACTTTGTGAGAGACATTATTGAAGAAAATAAATTATCACTGAAGAAAGTGGACACTTTGAAGAATGTTGCAGACTCATTAACAAAATCTGTGAGAACTGAGAAGTTTTCTTGGTGTAGAGGATCCATGGGCATTGTTTCCCTGGATTGTTGACTATGTAACCCTGTAACCCCCTGTATGCAAATACAACAACAAGTGGGAGAATGTTGGGTATGTGTTATATTATTTGCACAAGTAGTGTGGGGGTTCAGGGGCAATTCCCTCGAAAAATGTTTTTCTGCATCGAGACTGCATTATATTTAGGTGGTTTTTCGACACATGGTTTCTTTGTCGATGGTTTTCTATTTCCGATTAAGGAATTAGGATTTGGGACTAATACAGATCGTTGGGTTAGTTTTTTTGATGCCATTGGATCCTATATGTATTTTGTATTATAAACATTGTAACACAATGAATGAATATAGAATATGCTGGTTTTCCTGGTTTGGGTTTCCAGGGGAAAAATCTCTATGTAATGTTTGTATTTTCCATTGTATCTTTTCTGTTCTTTTTCTGAATATTTGTTTGCAGTAGATATTGTACAAGGTTAGAATTTACATATGTGTGATGCAATTCAAAATAATTATTATTTTTTAAATAAGGAAGGCAACAATGACAGCAATTAATCAACACAACTTGACAATGAACACAAGGCCTGCAAATCAGACAATAGACAACAACAACCCAACATACTGGCACATCATTCAACTGGATGAAACAAGCTAAGTCAAATAGAAAAATAAAATGACTAAGGTATGGGACAATGTCAAGATCAACCAGACACAACCGACATCAAATGACACAGGTAACTTAAACCTTCACAACAAGCGAGGAACAAGCACAAACAAGAGTTACAACACAAGTACCAACATCAATTACAATGAACATTATGCCCACATCAGGAAGCACATGGCTCTGGCTAGGTTATCATTTGATTCTATCAATTGGGGCACACAATGATCCCCTCATCAGGAATCATGTCATCAAAAGGCGGTAGGCATGACAGTAACTAAGGCGCAACATAACATATCTAGACCAATAACTTAAGAAAAATCCAATGCACTAAGAGACTGAATTAACTGTAAAAAATGCATGAAGACTAAACCCAAGCACCCAATCGACAAGTCAACAATAAGCAATGGAAATCTGACTACTATATCAATCATATATCACATTAAATTCCTAGTGCAACATATTCTATTGCAAACATACATTAATTAAAGGATGTGATTATCCATCTATGAAATATTCCCTCGAGAATCCATTCTACAATAACATGTATCAATTAAAATCCTCTCTCTTGTTTTTCAAGTCATTTATTAATTAATTAAGATTTTATTAACAAAAGTCTCTCAACAAATGTCATTTACTAACATATAATTTCTTGTATAAGACTAAGTTAAATCTTTCAACCCTATCATCACCCTTCCCAAACATAAATGCCTTAGATTATGATAATTGACATATCCACGCTCTTATGCATAAGATAATGAGAAATTTGGGAAATGCATGACCCTAAAATGCCTTATCAATATTAAACCACATTAATAGAAATCTATAACAGTGATGTGTATAAGTACTTCATTTAATTCATCCCAGTACCTTGTAATCTATAAACTCCTTTAATTTCCTTTTTGGTATCAACAATGATACTGTTGTCTGACATTATTATTTCTATCTATTAATAATGGTTATCTAGCATTTATATTGTTGTCTATTAAATGCATGATATCGTTGTCTATTAAATATATGATATTGTTGTCTATTAAATATATGATAATGTTGTCGATCAATATATGATATTGCTGTGTATTAAATGTATGATATCATTGTCTATTAAATACATCATATTGTTGTCTATTAAATATATGCTATTGTTGTTTATTAAATATATGATATTGTTGTCTATTAAATATATGCTAATGTTGTCTATCAAAAATATGATATTGTTGAGTTAAATAACAACAAAGATCCATAACTAAGGAACAATAAAATCCATAACTAGAATATGCTATCTAACAACAAGCTATCTAACCATAAAATTGTTGCCTGACAATGGCATCGTTGTCCAACAATAATATGTTGTCTTAATGATAAACCATTGTCTAACACAATATCGTTGTCTAACAAGAGGTAGTTTTCTAGCAAAGATATCACTTGGGGTTCCATGCTAAACTCATAAAAGCAAGGGAATTAAATCGCCCAGTGAGAAAGGTAAGACATTGGGCGTTAGGAAAGAAACATAGAGAAAAAATGGACAAAAACAAAGAGACAATAATTCAATAGAAATGCAGAGATTTAGCATTCAAGACGCAGAGATTCAAGCCCAAAATCATTAGGTGGGTACTGTATAAATCATCATGAGTTACTGGGTAAATCGTTGTGTAGAATCTGGGTGAAATTGTTGTGTAAAAAAAAAGGTGAAATCGCTATGTAAAGGCTGGGTAAATCACCCAGAAAATCGTGGTGTAAATTCTATGTAATATTCCAAGAAAATCATGGTGTGGATGTTGTGTAATAAGCCAAGAAAAATGCCTAGGGGTGCTACCTGTGCTAGGTAGATCACCAAGTAATTTTTTGTTGATAACTCTAATTTTTTAGGAAAGTAACAGATTAAAGGTGGGTACGAGTCACTGAGATTCGCTGGGAAGGAAAAACAATTTATCCCCTTTTGCAAGGAGCCAAGGAAACAAAGATTAATCCTTCATATATTAATCAACAAATGCAAAGATAATCATACAAAACATAGAGATAATCATTCATAAGAAAACACAGAGGTTAATCATTCAGAAATGAATCATTCTAAAATGCAGAGAGAAATAACTTTGAGCTTTGAGGGGTGGTTTCACTATGCCTAGCAGTAAAGTTGTTGGGCTATCAACCACAAATCTTCACAGAATATGGTAAACAATAAATGCAGATTATCAAACGCAGAGAACTAAAACAACTCTCAGAATCAACGCAAAGAATCAATTCAACTATGAGAATATAATGCAAAGACACAAACAATGGTGGACTGGAGAGAATAAACACTGAGGAGAGAATTCCTTACTTGGAAGAGAATGATCCTACAATTATTATCCATGCATAGGAAAGCAGGGCATTTGAATCTAAGTATTAAACACCAGATTGAAGATAGTCAATTCAACTTCTGGCCAACTTCTCAAGAACAAACTAATAACTTAAAGGATCACAGAACAAAGGATAAAACACAAATCTACATCCATATCTTCTCCCTGGAGAAGTAAATAGTGAAATAAAAGAGCAATCAAAGAATAAAGAAAACGCAGGCAGGAGATACAAGAGAACATGCAAGGTTGGGTCTGGGGCTCATTCATAGCCACATGCAAATAGACAATAACTCATAAATAAAGGATATTGCGGATAGCAAGGGTTCTTACTAATTGAATCAATGATAAGGGGGGTTACAATTACCGTAGGAATACATGTGCAAGGAGGGCTCATGGTAATGAGAATGTCATCTGAATACAGTAAAATAAACAAGTGTAAATTAAATTTCATTGTAAGTAACCACGTTAACAGGCGTACCTTAGCCAAATGCGAATGCTTCGAAGTCGATATCATGTGCATGCTCCATCCAGCTCTCGCTTGCTAACCGATGTGACCTCACCGGTACCTCCCAGCCAACGCTAGGGGTACTCCTCTTCCTCTGAGCCCCCCGAGCTACAAAGGAGCCACACACACAATACTAGAGAATGCTAACACCCATCTCACCTTTCAAGGTCGAGATACCACTCGTTACCCGAGCTGGGTATCCCAACTCCCACAAGAGAAAGTTCAGTCAAGACAAAATTTTAGTAGCGTAACATTACTCAAGCTAAATCATGATCCACACTCTTCCTCCGCCATCCTTTTTATAGAGTTTTCTTAGTGATTAGTTTCCCAAAACCCTCATTAGATTTCTTTTTCATTTAATTAATTTCGAAAAACCTCCCCCATACACATGTCGCCCGATCCCCTAGTTGCACTAGAAAATCAAATTTATTAATTAGTTAATTATTCCTCTTTCCCTCATCCACCTAAAAGCATTCCTAAAAACCCTCCTTGATTTCCCAAAATTCTCTTACAATTCTTAAATGACTTATGCCTTACTTAATTCCTAGTTGGGTTCATAAATAGAAATTTCCAAAGGCAAGATTCCTTACTAAGTTAGTTATTCATCTTTTTCTTTAAGTTTTCCCTTTTCTTTAAGTTTCCCTTTTTCTTTAAGTTTCCTTTTTTTTAAGTTTCCCCCTTTTTCCTTTTTAACTAAAAAAATCAATTTAGCAA
>ML792708.1:0-11930 GCA_009831015.1 Picea engelmannii | reverse complement strand
TTTTTTTTTTTTTTTTGACCACGTGCTCTACTTAGACATAGGTTTTAATTTTCACTAGGTTGGTGACAATTTTTAAGGGAACTTTTAGTTATTAAATTTTTACTCATACCATCATCTATTTTAAGGCCAACCAAGTCCTAAGGAGGCATAGTTTTCTAGGTGCTAGGTTTATTAACTTATCAGTGAAAATCGTGGCGTACCCTTCAGGATGCACTATGTGCTCCAAGGGTTCCACTTGCCTCTTTCTGTTTTCTTTGCACAACGTTCCCTTCAATATGCACTGCATGCAACAAGGGTGCCACTTGCCTCTTTCTGTTTTCTTTGTGTGACATGACCTTCAAGATGCACTAGGTGCTCCAAGTGTGCCACTCACCTCTTGAATGACTTTGATAGATGTCAAACCCATGGAGTCGATACTCCACCAAGTGATCTTGTGGGAGACTAAGGGCCTCTAAGGAATAACACCACTGCCTTATTGTGCACACCTTAGAATCATCATGAGTGACTGCCACAGTCTGCCCTCATGACTTCGTGGGTCTTCTCAAACTAGGTAATCATTAACCTATAGTTGGAGCCACATCGAGAGTGCTAGTAGGTTGTTGCAGGGTTGTTGCCACACCTCTCCCTCAATGTCTCTTGTTGTCGGGTGTGACCCATCTACTCCAAATGTGAGTTTGGTCGGAAAGTTATCATCAACCTCCATCCATCAATGAATCATGTCAGCAATAATAATCAATCATCGTAATATCTAATCATATGTACATATGTCACATCAACAACATTCAAACCAAACAGTCTACTCCCTGACTCGATCTGGAGTCCAAGGGGTTTCATCGATGCATTTTCATCCTCAATGTCCAAAGTCATGCACAGTCAGGAGAACCCAGTCAATAACACATGTCTATGTAAATACAAAAAAATAACATATCATCAAATCCATAATATCTCATGATCATAATCAAGACGACGAATAGTATAATAACCTGGATCACTTGCAAGCAAGTGTCCTCAAAGAATAGGTTCTATTACTGCACACAAGAGCGATATGTTACAAGATGGAAGAATGGTTAGGGTCCCTCGAGAAAGTAGAACACATATTTCATTCAAGAAGAAAGGCAACGAACTGATGCATAAATACATTGGTGTGGGAATTGGAAATTATGTTGTTCTTAGTCCTAAACAAATCAACCTTCCTGAACAAAGTGAAGAAAATCATTTCGAGGGATTTTGGAAGATGTAATTTGATGGTGCCTATTCCAAGTCTGGTAATGGAGTCATAATCATTTTTACAACCTTGGATATGCTATATACCCACGTGCCATCAAATTAGAGTTTCCATGTACCAATAATGAAGCAGAATATGCTAAAATTGAGAATAATCCTAAAAACTTCAATAGACATTATGGATACAATCTTAGTCTTTCTTCAAAATCCATCATTCATTATCTTCTCTAGAAACTCTCCTTGCCCTATCTTCTTTCTTCCTCATTTTTTGACAATTAGTTTTATTTTTCTAAATTTAATCTATCTCTTTCTATAAAATTAGGGATTTCCCTCCTCCTATTCAATTCTCATTTTTAATTGTCAATTTTAAGTTCTTCCTTTTGCAAAAAGAACCCCCTCTTCATTCGTCATATATGTATGATAAATTTGATTTATTATCTCCTTCTATTTGAAATCAAGAATTTCCCTCCCCTTATTCAATTCTCATTTTTAAGTTATTCTTTATGTAATAAGAACCCCCTCTTCATTCCTCATTTATGTATCATTAATTAGATTTATTAATTTTACATGCNATTCCATCATTATCTTAAATTTAATATGTACAATTAATTTTATTTATTAATTGAACACCTCTTCATTCCTCATATATTTATCATTAATTTGACTTATTAATTGCACATGCTTTCATCCTTATTTTAAATTTAATATTTATTATTAATTTGATTTATTAATTTTACATGCTTTCATCCTTATCTTTAATTTAATATGTATCATTAGTTTGATTTATTAAGTGTACATGATTCAATCCTTATCTTAAATTTAATATAAATTAAGTTTACTATCTTTCTTATCCCTATCTTATTTTTTATAATATATTCAAATTTCCTCCATCTTTTTAATTTCCTTCCCCTATTCAATTCTCATTTTTAAATTCTTCCTTTCCTAATAAAATCCCTCTTCATATATGCATCATTAAAATTATTAATTTGATATATTATTTTTTCATGCTTCATATGAAATTAAAAGTTTCCCTCCCCTTTTCAATTGTCATTTTTAAGTTCTTTTTTTCTTAATAACAATCCCCTCTTCATTCCTCCTATATGTACCATTCTTCATTAATTTGATTTATTAATTGTATATGATTTCATCCTTATCTTAAATTCAATATGTATCATTAGTTTGATTTATTTAGTTGTACATACTTTCATCTTTATCTTAAATTTAATGTATCATTAATTTGATTTATTAATTGTACATAAATTCATATTTATCTTAAAGTTAATATGGATTAAATTTATTGTTTTATTATCCTTATCATACCTTCCTTTCTTATTTTTTTTTAGACTTTATGAATTCATTATTAATAATCAATAATTTCCTTCAAATCATATATTTAATCTAACTTTTCTATTGATTTATATAAATAATTTTTTTCTAAATTTAACTTTATACTTAATTAAATTTTTATTTCAATTCAATTCATTTCCTAATCTTGCAATTTTATTATTTTATATAAATATTTTTTCTAAATCTAATTTTAAACTTAATTAATTTTTTAAACTAATCCACCACTTCAACCATTCCTCATCCCTATCTGATTGGAATTCCCCCTCCTTTTAGATCACTTTGCCTCTGTTCAATTCTTTCAATATCCTTTTTCAATTTCTATATTCTCTTTCAATATCCTTTTTATGTAGTGATCAGCCTTAACAACGTTTGGCATTCTTTTTTACAGATTGAATGTTTAATACATATACGATGTTTGGGATTTGTATGAGTGTCCAATAAACATTGATTTTCTCTTTTGATTAAAAAATTTTGTAGATAATACCAATGAAAAGCAATCACATGGAAATGAGTTTTTTTTAGCATAAAAAAAACAATATGAAGACATCAAGTTTATTATTAAGATAGAAGAAGACATCAAATTCATTATTAAGATCGAAGAGAATAAATATGAACACATCACGTTTATTATGAAAATAGAAAAGAATAATTGCAATCCATTTCTAAGTCGTTCTCATTATTAATAAAGAAAATGTCTCAACACTAAAATAAAACACAAACTAAACTAATGAGTACTTAAGAGAAATTCACATGACTAATTAAAAAAAACATGATTATCGAAAAAACTCTAAAAACATTATCTTTTGAAATCATGATCATTGAAACATAGAGATGAAGCACTTTTTAAATATACCATTAAGAAATAATTAATTAAAAAATTGTTTTACCAAATTCATATATGTAGAATATATTAGGGGTGAATATTATGTTTTTTATATATTTACATAAGTAGAAAATAAGAAACTAAATAAATTTTAAGTTTAATAAAAAATAAATAATTCTAAGCTAAGTATAGAAATTCAGAAAGTAAATAAAAAATCATAAAGTCATAATATTTTGTTTATAGATTTTTTCACATCAAATTGTCCATAAAAACATTAAAATAACAAATATAATGAGGAGTGAACTTTGTTAGAAATTGTATTTTGAGGTTAGTTGATAATTTTTAAAGGATCTATGGATTACAAGGTTACGTATTAGTGAGTTAGTAGTGTCAATCATAGATAACTATATTCAACCATACTCTACCAATGTTCAACTATAATCAACCACAATCAACCATATTAGTTAGGGAACTAATGGGTTAGTGATTATGGCACATTAGTTGGTTCATTAATGGGGGATTGCGAGTTTACTAGATTGAAAAAGGGTTTAATGATTTGTTGTTAAATAGGATGGAGTAGGTGTAAGTGGGTTAGGAGTCAATAGGATAATTAGTTAGCATAAAAACATAATTATTATAAACTTGTATTTTACAAAACATTAAAGTGTGTGTGAGTGTGTGTATATAATCTTTGTTTTATAAATATAATGGAGTTAATTTCAACTTACTCATGAAAATAGTGACCAACAACAAAATAAGATATTGATAATTAAATAATTGAAAATAATACATCTGTTTTTTGTAAATAAAAAGTGTTAATTCCTATTAATGAGTTGTCACTATACAAAATTGATACATCTCACTGGTCTGCCACCTATTCCGCCAAACTAGTGGAAACCGAAATAGGTGGTTGTATTATACTTTCGGCCAAAAAAGGCATTTGTCACTTGCCCTACCAATTGAAAACCAGAATAGGTGGTGGATGATAGTGCTGACATAACTGTCTGTGTAAGCTAAAACAAACTAAAAACTTCTGAAAAATGAAAACTAGGCAAGAAATGAGCAGACTACCAGTGCAGGTTGACAAGAGGAAAGCACCATCACTGTGTTGGTGGAGCTCAGAGAACTGTGTGAATCTAAACATTAGCAGGGATTTGAGGACCATAGAACCTGTCATCCGAAGCTCCACTATGATAGATGTCGTCATTGGGTTGGAGCACGAATGGTTGCACACAGGTCGAGCAACTCTGCTTGGCTGGTGCATTTGAAAATGCATTTTACAACATGTCAATGTGGTTGTTGATGAGGGTGTCCCGATGAAGTTGGTCCTCCATGTATCTTTTGATGTTGAAAATGAGTTCCAGTTGCTCTAGGCTGAAGAGGTTGGGGGGATCCAGGTCACTTTCCTGAATTGTATTCAGCGGTAGAGGCGTCGAGATGGGGAAATCGTCCTGCATAGTGAAAGTGACTCCTTCCATATTCGCCATTGGTCATACAACCTCTTTTCTAGTGTTGGGGTGAATGTATGTGTCTGGGTCCGTGTGGAGGAATTCCTTTGAGATTCCTCCTGAACAATGCATGTGGTGCCTTCCATGGATGTCATTGTACCTGTATCCTCTTTACTGGTGCTAGGGCTAAGGTAATCATCTGAGACCATGTAGAGGAGGGATTCCAATGGAACCTGGATTGGTTCCTCCAAGAATTCCTCTAGAACAAATCATCCGGTGCCTTCCATGGTTTCTATTGTACCTGTATCTGCTTTACGGTGTCGGGGGCGCAAGTAATCATCCGAGACCGTGTAGAGGAGGGATTTCAGTGGAACCTGGATTGGTTCCTCTGGGAATTCCTATTAAACAATGCATGTGGTGCCTTCCATGGATGTCACTATACCTGTATCCACTTTACTGGTGTTGGGGTGCATGTAATCGTCCGAGACTGTGAAGAGGAGGGATTCTAGTTGAACCTGGATTGCTTCCTTCGAGAATTCTTCCTGAATAATGCATGCGGGCACCCTCCATGGTTGTCATTGTATCTGTATCCTCTTTATTGTTGTTGGGGTGCAAGTAATCATCCGAGACCGTGTAGGGGAGGGATTTCGATGGAACCTAGATTGGTTCCTCTCGGAATTCCTCCTGAACAATGCATGTGGCACCTTCCATGGTTGTTGCTATACCTGTATCCTCTTTACTGGTGTTGGGGCGTAAGTAATTGTCTGGGACAATGTAGAGGAGGTATACTGGTGGAACCTGGATCAGTTCATCTGAGAATTCATCCTCAACATAGGCCATTGGAGGAGTATGAGGTCGCACCATGCACCGAGTCCTAGCAATGGACAGGGATCGCTCCAGATTATACAGACGTCTCTGCATGGTTGCATGACTGTACCAGTAAGGGCCTCGCCTGGGATTTTCTCTCTCTCTCTCGGCATTGCGGAGCCAGTGGGCAAAGAATCAATTGAATTGTAGCAAGGAGAACCAACTGTGCCAAAACCCAATTCCCAGGCCGAGCGAGGTGACAGAGCGTGGAGGTGAAGTATTGCAAGCCAGGGCTAAGTGGGATAGATATCAAAGGGGCGGACATGACTGCAATGCATCCACCCATACTTAGCAATCGCCTCCTGCCATTGGTCAACAAGACCTCCATTAAACTAACGTGAGGGAGATGTCCTCCCTTCCTATGCAAGTTATTAAGGTTGCCCTCCATTCAAGACTGAGGTGAGAGACGACGACTGTCCATATTTATTTCTGACTTAATGGGACGGTTGTGTGGCCTCCTTCTGCTACGTGGCACCCAATCTGGGGATTGAAAATAATATATTAAACTTCATTTTGTTTTGAATTATTAAAGTTGGAATACAAATTCTTTAAAATTTAAGAGTTAAAAGTGAAGTAAATTTTATAAGAGGTTATTGAGTGTTTAAAATTTAAGATTCTAACTAAATTTTATAAGAGATTATTAAGTGTTTCTAATATAATATTATTTAAACTTTTTTATAAATATTATTGTAATTTTTGTCATCATAAAATAAAATGAATTATTGAATTAATGAAAACAATTATTTTATTTTAATAATTAAAAACCATTTTTTCACTTAATTAATTTATTGCTAACTTAACTTATATGAAAAGTTGCATCTTATTCCACCTCATGCATACATTTCAAGTGGTTTTAATAGTTAAGAACATGTATTTTCACCTAAAAAATCAAAAATTCAAATCTAAAATACCTTAATAGACTTTAGCAATCTTATGATAATATTTATACAAATATTTTTAATTTAATATTAATATAATTTGATTTTAATATTTTAATTTTGATAATTAAAATATGATAGATACATCTTAATTTCAAAAAATGTTTGGATTTTAGATGAAATATTTTATTTAACTTTTTTTATTTAATAGATAATCATTTAAAAACTACATATTTTTCACTTTTGTGACTGAAGTTAAAATGATCAAAATCCAAAATAATTAATAAAAAATTAAATAAAATACAACCGATAAGTACCCAGTGGCACATATTTATTATTAGCCTTTTAAAAAGCGGCCATCCCACATACTTAATATTATGCCTTTTAAAAAGCGGCGATCACTGAAATATCACAAAATTAGTGGTTGCATTAAAAAAACAAAACAATTAGCTGATAAAGAATCTAAAAATCATTGTAGATTTTCTAAGAATCTATTTATTTTTGGATTGAAGGCAGAATGTCCCATAGAAATCTGACGGAGTTTAGCTCCACGTCTTCGTTAACATGGCGACAAAATGAATGACGTTTATATAAATTAGGACTACTCCAAAATAAGTTTTAGATATTTTGTAATAGGAATGCACAACTACAGTCCGCTAGGTAAAGAATTGTGAGAATACTGTAAAAAGCTGCATTCGGTAGTTGATTTTCTTGTCACAATTTTTTCTAGATGAAATGAGGAAAAATTGTTAAATCAATATAAGCTACTTATCAACAAGTTATAATGGGGGCAAGTTAAGATTATAAAGCTAAACCATGGCAATGTTCCTCACTCTAGTGTTAATCTTGACAACTCCTCCTTGCGTCGATGGCCGAAAAGGTAAATATGGCTCTACTTGCAAAATTTGGGCTGCTCTCGATGCTGAAGAAGTTGCCACTCGTTACAATGAGTCTGTCCTACCTTCTACTAAGGCTGCCATGCATTGAGTAGAGGAAGAGGTTAACATTATTAGGGATTATTGGGAATATGATGGCATTGACTATTAGGTATTAGGTGGGGACTTGGTCTCAAATAGAAATTGGGATATGAAATTGTTTTTTATTGTGGAATTATATTGGCACACCAAAATCATGGTAGTTTAGGCAATGTTATTGATACACTGACACACCAAAATCTTGGTAGAATAGGCAATATTATTGAAAGAGCAAAATTACAAGAAGTTTGATGAACATCTCCAAACTCTACAATAAAAGAACAAGTCATTGCTTTCTCTCATCTCTTAGTTGGTTAAGAAGCATGACAACGCTATCTAGCTCACCCATGATGGCTGACCCTATCCAGACTGATTTGGTGTCTGATGTGGTAGTTGAGACTTCTAAGTGTCCCTCCTAGGTTCCCCCTTTTGATGTTTAAGAGATTCCCCTTCTCTTTTTGTTCCCTTTTGATGTTTAAGAGATTCCCTTTCTCTTTTTGTGTTTATAGCAGTCTTATTAGATCTTCAAGCTGCTATTTTGTTTTTTAACATTCTAATTAAGATTAAAAAAAAAAAAAAACTTTATTTACTACAATACACTTTTCAAAATTGGCCTAGTAAAAAGGCCTGATTTATTTATATTTAAATAGAATTTAGATTTAAAAAAACTAATAAAAATTATAAATAAATAATTTTATAATATAATTAAAATTATTATTTATTCATTTGAAAATCAATTTATAGATTTACTATCTAATACAAAATCTATACAATTTAAATCTTAATTATAAAAATAAAAACATCATTTTGTTTTATAATAAATAAAAAGTCAATAATGAGACATCTACATGTGAAGATTGCAATATGAAACTGGAAAATAAAATCATATTCAATTTTAATTATAAAGATATATAAAATTGAAATATCATTGTTTTTTTTGTTTTTTTAATAAATGAAAGTCAATAATGACATGTAAAGGTTGCAATATAAAATTAAAAAAAAAACATATTAAACGTTTTTATTTATTTATTTTTTAATGTTTTAAAAATAAAGTCAACACTCATGGATCTATATCTTATGAATAATCTCTTTCACCAATTTAAAAGTTTGAATTTTTTTATTTTTATTTTAAAAAATTCACTTTAATAAATTTCATTTTATCTTAATATTGAAAAACATTATAAAACATTATAACATCTAAAACTTAATGAAAGTCAAAATATTTAGATATACAAATAAAAAATATATTCCTTATTTTGACAAAGACTAATAACAAAAAAAATATTTAAATAAAGAAACTTGCTTCCTTTAGCATGGTTTAATTATTTAATTTATAAAAATAATTATGTTATTTTAAAAGTAACATATTTTTAATCATTAAATATATTCAAATAATTCTAAATCCACTCAAACACTAATAACTATATTAAATAAATAAAACCAAAAAAACCTTTAAAAATGACCTTGATTCGGTTTTATTTATTTATATAGTAAACAGAAAAACCAAAATAACATTGTTGCAATCGACTGTACACCAGATCCTTTTGTCCTATATTATTTCATTCACTTACCTCATTGGAAAAGATAGTTCTGGACGCTACTACTTGCTCGAAGACTGGTCCGCTTGAACCGCCCCGCTTACCTGAGCCGACTTCTAAGATTGACTTACTGGGCCTAGAGGTTTGTGCACCTAGTCACTCGGGGGTTAAGACTCTGGAGGAACAACCTCGAGTTACCCTTTCTCAAGAGGAGTCTAGGATGACTTTTCTCGACACTACTGGTACCTTACCTAGGACGTGATCCCACACTTGTGGTTCTACTGTCTACTCAGAGGATATTTCCTTAGAGGCTGTGGAGGGGGTTAAGGAAACCTATATACTCTTAGGTTTTAGAGAGGATGAATTGGATGAATGTACTCTGGCTGAGACTCTCGATACAATGGTGCCTCTACTTCGTGAGGTGGGGGATCCCATTCCACTTGTTACATTTCAAGGAAATACAGTTATTTACCCCTTGTTTCCTACTGATCCGTCCTGCCAATCGGGGAAAGGTAATGTGGGGTTGGGCCTAGCTATGCTTGGTCTAGAGGATTGGGTTTTGATACTTCACCTATAAAGACGAGAAGTGCTTGCAAGAAAGCCACCCTCCCTACTATTACACTTGATTCCACTACTTCTATTGATTCTGACACTAGGATGCTTAGAGGATTAAATGCCCTTGAATGGGATAAAATATGATACTACTCTCGCTAAACACCAGAGGGGTGGGAGGCTTCCCGAAATATACCTCCATGCATAGATTAATTTCAAAAGTGAAACTTGACATTATTGTTTTACAAGAGACACATGTCACCGAGGACAAGGTTCATTAGTTTATGCAAAAATCTGTTCTTAGATGGTATTTGTGTGTTGTAGTTTGGTGGGTAACTCGGGTGGACTTCTGGTGAATTGGGACCGCAACAAGTTCGTTCTGGATCCTACATTTTGTGGTGGGGGTATTTTACTTATGGGAATCACCTTAGAAAATCACAATGTTGTTAATTTACTTAATGTTTATGGTCCTTGTAGTGAGAGACTTCTATTTTGGGATCGATTGGTGGAAAAAGGATTGTTGTCTGCTAAAAACTTGATACTTGCAGGAGAATTGAATTTTACTACAGGTACAGATGAAGTACGGGGATCAACGACACACCTGGATAAATATGTCAACTATTTTAAAGCTAAGGATCAATTGTTGGTCGACTTGGTCGCCGATGTAATGGTACCTACGTGGAGGAATGCCAGAGTTGGGGGTGCAGGCATCGTTAAAAGGTTGGATCGCATTATGGCTGCAAAAATCTTATTTATTGATGATGGAAGGTATCGGTCTTAGGTTGAGCTCCCTTTCACATCTGATCATGCACCAGTGATAGCAAAATTTGATTTATCATAGGTACCGATGGCCTACCCGTTTAAGTTAAATCCATCTTGGATGGAGGAGATTGATTTTTCTTCCATAGTGAAAGAAGTTTGGAAAGATACTGTATTTCTGGAGGAATTGAATATCCAACAAAGATTTTTATGGAAATTAAAGACACTTAAAGCCCAAATAAAATCTTGGGTGAGGCATAAATGGCTTGAAAAGATACAAAATTTGGAAACTTTGGAGGAGGACATAAGGATGGGATATTCCAGTTTGTCAAGAGATGGGTTGGAGATCGCTTCAAAATTATATTTGAAAGATTTAGAAACCAATCAAAATGATATCCTTAAAATTGAAGAGGAATATTGGTGACAAAAGAGTCATGCTATATGGCTAAAGTGTGGTGATCGTAACACCAAATATTTTCATAAGTTTGTTAGTGCCAAAAGAAATCAGAAGCATATATCGGAGATAGACGATGATACTGGTCAGACTATTAGAGGTCAAGAGGCAATCAAAAGAGAGGCTTCTAGATATTTCAAACAGTTATATGCCACAAATATTTCTAGCGCACCTCTGGAACAGGTTAACTTAGTCATACTTTTCTAACGTTTTGTGACCATGGAAGATAATGTACACTTAGATAGACATATCTCTAAGCAGGAGATTTGGGATATCATAAGTCTATTTTCCAAAGATAAAAGTCTGGGCCCGGATGGCTGGACTGTTGAGTTTTTTACTCTATTTTTTGAAGTGGTTGGTGATGATTTGTTAGATCTGGTTGAAGATTCTAGAATCAGAGGCAAGATACAAAGATCTCTAAATTCGACCTTCTCAGCATTGATCCCTAAGGAGAACTCTCCTTGGATTTTTAGGGATTTTAGACCCATTGCACTTTGTAATATTTGTTATAAATTGATTTCCAAGGTGATAGCCAACAAAATCAAAGTTATCCTCTCAAGGGCTTTGTCAGTTGAACAATTGGGTTTCTTGAAGGGAAGATAGATCATGGACGCCATAGGGATGGCACATTAATGCATACACAACATCAAATAAAAAAAACAAAAATCCTTGTTGTTAAAACTGGATTTGAAAAAGGCACATGATTGTTGAACGTGGTCTTCGGCAAGGATGCCCACTCTTGCCATTATTGTTTATCCTTATTGTGGAAAGTCTTAGCATTTTACTAAAACATGGTAAAGAGGTGGGGAATCTGACAGGGGTCAAGGTTTCTAGAGTCGTAAGAATATTACACCTTATATTTTTCGATGATGTGATTATCATGACAAAGGCGTCAGCTGAAGAATGGTTATTAATAAAATATATCCTGGAACAATTCTGTAGTGCCTCGGGTTTAAAATTCAACCATACAAAATCCATGTTCCATCATGCGGGGCTCCAAGATGTTTTCCTACAATTTTATGGAGTTGTACTTGGGCTTTAAGTACTTGGGGTACTTCATTAAAGA
>ML792707.1:199477-210339 GCA_009831015.1 Picea engelmannii | reverse complement strand
GTGTGAAGTGAAAGAATATGAACTGTTGCTTGGCTGTATGAATCAAAAGATGAAGTATGAAAGTGGATCCATGGTACTCTCATATGGATGAAAACATGTTGCTGAAACTGCTAATGGAGTCATGAAAAGTATATAGTCTTCACCCTCTACAAAACTCAATGGTACAATTCTAATCATGTGAAAAAATGTGTCAATGTCGAGCATGAAAATAAGTCATTGGATTACTGGTCATTGATGAATGTCATTAATCAATGTGAGGAAATCTCACTATTGATGTCAATGAGTGCCAAGGTACCAAAGTACATCTTGCAAAGTGCGAATAAATGAGCTGATGTCGAGCCACTTGCAAGATCTAACGATCAAGGGAAATTGGTGTATTTCCATGATTGTCAGTGAGATAACTTTCCATTAAGGCATGCAAGTCTCAAGGTACTAATAAGGAACTCTAGTTTCTATCCCAGATGAGGTGCTGAGGTCGATGGGACAAGACTTGTTGAAAGGTGGGCTTTAAGGAATCCCACATCAATCAACGCGAGTTCGTACAAAATTATTGGTAGGACTATAGATGGAAAGATCTCAGTAGAAATAGTTTTTAGGAAAATGATAACAAGGAAATGTGGTCATGGAAAGGGATCTGAATGATTTTATTCATAAGACAAAGATGAACTAAAAAATGACGAAAGAATGTATGTGACTCAGAAAGGGAGACTTGTGTGAAGTCATGATGGATAAGGAAATGAAAGGTGGACTCCATCATGGATGACTAATGTGCTTTGAAGGAGAAATGTGGGTAAACAAATCATGGCACAAATTGTTTTATGAAAAGTTTCTGTGTAGCAACAAATGTCATGACATGTGAGATGGAAAAAAAAATTAACTCCTTCAAGCTTTCAATGAGGCATGTTTTTTGAAAATATCACTTCAACATAAAATTTAATTGTCTTCAAACCTTAAAAAGCTTTAGCACTAATCCTGCATGAAAACTTGTGAGAACTTTGAAAAACATAAAATGCAAGAATTAGTACGAATGCTAGCAACCAATGAAATGTGTCTTTCTTACGTGTTGCCTTTGCATGCTAGTTCCTTGTCGATTGCTTTTTGAAGTGACTCATGAAAAAAACATTAGCGTAAATGCAAAAACATTGTTTTCAAGAATCACTGAGATGTTCATTTGCGAAATTTTATGTTTTTATTGTTGTTTTTGGGTTTTTGTAAGTGTATTTATTCCTACAAAAATAAATAAATTAAAAGATTAAAAAAAAGTAAACTAGAAGGGTTTTTTTTTTGGTTTTTAAGTTTTATTTATTTATTGTGTTATTTTGTTTTATTGATCACACAACTATTTATGGAATATTGAAACAAAGGAAAGCATTAGCGAATTTTGCAGCAGCTTCATCAACAAGGTCAATTGCTTTGTCAGGTAAAAAAATCCTACTGATATATCGTTCGTAAAGAACAACATCTGCAACTAATGCACTATCAGATATGCTAACTTCATGTCGATGCAATTCATAGTGTTCATGCAGTCCATGAAGAATAAATATAGGATCTTCAATCTGATTGTCGTCCCACGTATACGTGATGAAATTCCCACTATCGTCCATCTTATCACCACTATCGTCATTCCCATCGACGGACTGGGCCGACTGTAATCCACTCTCCAATGCTATATATATAGTCATTAGCCGTTGTCAAGAAGTTATCCAAGGGCAGCGAGATCTACTATGCAGAATTAAATCTCCATGACAGTTCACCTGGTGGTTTCCAACAACATTAAGCCGATCATTTTACTGGCACCTCTTTAGAGCATATCATCAGACTATTACGCAAGGAGTGGATTAGGATTGTGATTTCATGGGATTGGAATCCCAAGGATCTCGCATGATAATTTACATGAGCCGTAATCGCTGCGAAGCTGCAATTCAATAAGTAAAAGATAATTGAAACTTGATCATCTATCAAAACAAAATCATATTTAAACAGGCGTACACTTATTGATAATCGGCATAATTAATGATCTTTTAATCTTATTTAACCTTAAACCCTAATCTATGACTATGCATTGAAGATGCTGGCATATTTTTAGTCATCCTCCAAAATTAATAGATCAGATTTATTGTTCATAACTTTCTTGCATTTATCAATCTAATGCAGTCAAACATTTCATATTACTGTAAGATATGTAATTGTCACGTTCCATTTATCAACCTAATGCAGTCAAACATTTCATATTACCATAGATGGATTACCACAAACGTTTTATATTGGAGGCACACGTTCTCAGTATATTAGAAACACGCATTCTCAGCCGTTACCTTTCGACATTCTCAACCACGAGTTAGCACTGTGCTAGTTTAATATCTAATATGACTGGTAACGATCTTATGATAATCGTGGCGGCTCATGATCACTAAGAAAAGTAAGTAACCGCCTCCATCTCTCTCGACTTGTTTGTTAAATCACAAATATGTGCCTTTCATATATGCGATAATTGAGGAACAATTGTGAAGTGGAGAGTTTCCATTTCTAAGTATGACTATATCGACAACTTAGGAAAATCTTGAAGAGCTCTGAACAATTGTTTATCCCCTGGAAGCTTATTTTTCAAAACTTAGATTTTATGCTTTTGCTTTCTCAGTATTCGAGCACTCCACTGTTATAAATGTGTGCAATATCAAGTCTTATGAAATGAAGCACCATAAGCGAATCTTGAAACGATGGAAAAGAAAATGTTGTTTAGACTTGATCCAGAAATGAACAGGCAGGCTGAGACATAAACTATTTGCAGCGAGAACCTCAAGATTCCAGGTCTGGGCGACGTGGAAAGTTTAAGATCTAATGGTTTTTTTTGCAGGTTTTAGCGTGGAAGAATGCAATGCATGAGGGATGGAATGCACAAAACATAATTTTATTATTATTATTATTATTTATTTTTTATGTTTTTTTTTCATTCTAAAATAAAAATAAAAATGGAAGACATAAATTTGAGCATTTTTACATTGTCATTATTCCTGAAATTTATATTCATCTTTTGAAAATCTTACTTTCTGATCCTCTAGATCACACAAAACATGAAGGAGAGAATACTTATTCAAAGCTAAAGAAAAAATTGAAAATAACGTTGTTTATTCATTTTTCCTACCTACTCTACTCTAATTGGAAATTAGAAATCATTTACATGTAATCAAATTTCCAGTATAACCATACACACAACAATAGTAAAAAGATAATCACTTTCAATTTTGCAAATTGAAAATGAAAATATACTAGAATAAACAAATTTAGTTGTTGTAACTATGATTTAACAAAATAAAAACAAAAATATTGATCTAGCTTGATACTCGCTTGGAACCATCCTTCAATAAGGCTCTCATAGGACTGGTTTCCATTCTTCAGATCACGCTGCAACTCTTCATTGTCTTCCTTGATCTCCTATTCAAATAATTGTTCCGCATCACATGCACATGATTCTTCAGAGGTTGCACATGATTCTTCAGAGGTTGATTCTTTGTTTTCTTCTACAGGAGTAGTTGAATCTTTGATTATTGTCAAGATATCCTTTTCCTGAGAAGAAGAGATCTAGGATTTTATTAAGATCTGAATGAGTAGTTCAAACTTATACTCATTGTTAAACCATCTTTCTAATACTATAACACATAAGGATTAGTAGGAAAGGATTTTTTTTACAACACCCAAAACTGAAATCTGAATGTAAAACTTAAATAAAAATAAACTAGTTGCGTAAATAAAATCACTCTTCACAGTTGCAGAAATCAAACACTCTTGCAAAAAAATTAAATCACACTTTGTGGAAAATTAAACACTCTTTGCAAAAAAGAAACACACTTGCATGAAAGGAACAATCAAGGCTTTAGAGAAACTCACTATAGTGGTCGCATAGGTTCTTACCTCTCATCTTATTGTTTCTCCTCCCCCAAGTTGTGTAAATTAAAAGACAACCTACATACCTAGACCTCAATCCCTTTAGAACCTCTGTTGGCCCTTGGTTATGGAAGTAAGCGAAGATTAAGTCAGAAAAGACGAAATGCGAACTGTGCGGAAGACACAGTGACTGATACTGGGTCGAAGTGAGCAGAAGAGAAAAAAAGATGAAGCAAAGTAAGAGAAAGCAAGCCGTTGGATGAGGAGATTGAGGATGATGGATCAACAAGGAAGACGGATCATGGACAACTCAACAAGTGGAAAAAGCCACGAACGGATGCTTTGGAGCACCGTGCGAGAAAGAAGGAAAGACAGGCTGGCGAAGCCCTGAAAACGTGTGTCAAGTTGACCTAGGGTTATGGTATCTAGGGTTTTGGTACTTAGATTTTAGCCTAAGGTTGTCGGTGAGTCATTGTAATATATAAATAAAGGTCAAGAGGACATGGGATGGGTTCATTCGGAGTTGGGAGTTCATTGATGTTATGAGTGATTATTGAGAGAGAGAGAAGTATTGTGTTGAGAGATCATTCTATATTGTAAGATCTTCAGATAGGTGCGAAGATCAACCCTACAACTGGGTGCGCAGGGAAGGGAGACAAAGAGAAAGAGAGAAGATTTGCTAACTAAGAGCATAGATAAAACTTTATGCTTTCACCTAATATATTATAAAGCACAGTTTTTTGGATGTAGCCCTAGGGAGAGGGTGAACCACGTACATCTGGTTGTTGTGTGTGATTGATGTTGTGTTCTTTGCTCTTTGATATATTGATATTGCATTATTGTGTTAGATTTGACAGAGAACTGTATGAAGTAGGTCTAAGCTGGTAACTGATATCTAGATGTTGTGTTGTTCTTATATTGGATCCACTTTGTATTTCCTTTGGTTGTAGACACCTGTGTTCTGCAACCCCCTATAGCTATTTCGGGTGAGACTGCATTTGCCTCGTAGGTGCTGCCGAAAGGGCCAGTAGTTAGGGCTTGTTGGTGTGCTCTTAGAGATGAACCATGGGTTTGCCCCTATGCCAACAAATGGTTCCATTGCTGGGACCAAGATCTTCTTGAGGGAATGTCAAGGTGGTTCCCATCGAAGACAGAGATTTAGAAGTGGATAGAAGAAAAAGAAAAGGACTTCGCAGAAGCCCAGAACAAGAACCCTAAGCTTAGCACCGAGGACTGGTTGGGAAGGTATATCTTTACTGATATACATGAGATTTTCTTTGGAGGAATTCATCAGGAGTTATATGAGTGGTTAGCCAGATTAGTAGATACCTAGTTATAGATCAGATCTAGACCACCTGTGGTTTGGACGTCAACGCTGATCAAGAAGGTCAAGAGAGTTAATAACGTCGTGTCAAGAGAAGTAGACCACTGTTTCGATAGTACCAATGGAGGGTATATCATTGAGTTTGTTGTTGACAGAGTAGAATCGTATAGTCAAGCAGAGAGATACTTCTTCAAGGGGCATAGAGGAATTTTTTTACAATTTTTGAAGTTGAGGATCAAGATGTTATTACATGAGAAGAACATCTTGAAGGTATAATAGTCGGTCCGATTGAAAAGATAGTGTTCCAGAAATCAGATAGCGACAATGACACGTAAGTGGGACATACATGCAGTGGGAGAATCTTTAGAGAGGTCCCTCTGGTGAAATTGTTTGAACAGAACCATGAACCACTGGTACAAGACAAAGGGTTTTACAGTGGAGAGGAAGAAGAACTATTGAACGAAGAGCATTCAGAATCTGGTAGGGTAGAAGAAGGAAAAATTGAGGAACCTCGCTGAGGAGAATCAAAAACTTCAGGAACTGCACAGATCGTTGAAGTAAGTGTTATTACTCCTCCTGTTGTTTTAGCAACATTAAGCAATCAGAGTAATTAGAGTCACCAGAGCGCTCAGAGCACTTTCACTAGCAGTCCAACACATGGTTAGTTAGGAAACCTAGGAAGATCTATGGCAGATGAGATGAGGTTACCCACCTTTAGAGAAGATGGATCTGAAGATCCTGATCAACACTGGTTTCTATGTGAAGCTGTATGGAGTATTAAGAATGTCACCGACAAAGTTGTTAAACCAACCTAGTTTAGTACTACCTTGAGAGACCGCACATTGAGCTAGTACATGAAACTTGTCCAGGGACTTGCACAACCTAAACCATTGAATGAGATCAAGAATGCGTTGGTTGCAGAATTCAAGAAACCCAAGTCCGAGTCACAATGCATTACAATGATGAAAGAAATCAAGCATAGAGTAGCTGATCCTATTTGGGATTTTGATCAGAGGTTTAAAACCTTAATGGGCCAACTATATTTTCAAATCCCAGATGAGCAGAACAATGAATGGTTCATTGCTGCCCTCTTACCACACATTAGAGTCCCTCTGATGCAGTAGAAGATTTCTTTGCAGGTTGAGGCATTGGAGATTGCCATGAAACTAGAATCAGCCCCTATGGGAGAATCCAGCTCAGGTATGGGTCAAATTTTAAGTCAGTTAACTAGCTTGTCTCTGTAGTTCAAAGATATGAAGAAAGACAAGGGAAAAGATAAAAGAGAAGATATTTGGTGCATTAGATGCAAATCAGAAGGCCATGACAAGGAGCACTATCCCCTATTTCACAAGTACTTGGCATCTAGAGCTCCGAGCACTTTGAAACAAGTTACCCTACCGTGGTGCGAGGTATGTAGAAATAGACATTTTCCTAGTGAATGGTATTACATGCAAACATATGTTCAAACACCCACAAATCTATATTGCACATTCTATAAGTCAGCAGGGCATGATGATAGGGATTGCAGGGCCTATGACCTCATGCATGAAAGGTCAAGGGATTTATACAAAATTCAAGGCGAAGTACAACAAGAAGGGAACACTACGCAGTATAATTCTCCAGGAAGAGGAAAATTCAACCCTTGTGGTGGATTCAGAGGAAGAGGACGAGCATGAGGCATGGGTCAAGGTCAAGGTCAGATCATTTGTTACAATTGTGCACAAGCAATATATTTTGCAAGGGACTGCCATAACCCTTATACCACTTGCAGTTACTACAACTCATTTGAGCATGTCATTGAAGATTGTCCTACGATGTTAGCCAATCATCAGGAAATACGAGGAGGAAACCAACAAGTACAAATAATCTCAGAAGAACCTCGTGGAGAGGATCCCAGAGTCATTGCAATAACTAGAGGAGGCGCTGTTATAGGAGAAGACAGAGTGACCCCGGGAAAGCCTACAGAAGAATCAAGAGTAAAAAAAGCTACAGAGAAGACACAAGTGTTTGATGCAAGGAAAGAAAAACAAATATTTGAGGAGGCAAGAAAATAATTCAGGAGAGATCAGGGTTCTTCATCAAAGACATGACCAAAAGTAAGAGAATGTGGAATGCCTCTGACATTCGATCAGTCTACTCCACCAGGAGAAGGAAAAGAGGTAAGCAAGCTCATGGAATTCTTATGTACTTGCATTAATTTGATTAAGGATGAAAGCGCTGTCCAAGAGCTACAAAATTTAATCAGAAAATATGAGCTAGGAAAGGTAGATCCCTTGTTGAATAGAGTGGTACATCAAGTTTCTAAAAAGAGAAGGACAAATAAGGAACTACACATGAATGCTCAAATTGGAGAGTATGATATAGACTATGTGGTCCTCAACTTAGGGTCAGAAGTCAATGTCATGACGAAGCAGACCTGGGTACTGATGGGAGAACCTAAGTTGATCTATTCCCCCATCAGGATTAGGATGGCTAATCAACAAGATGTAAGCCCCTTTGGGAGACTGGAGCATGTCCTTGTGGACATCGATGAAGTAAGGACGTTTGCAGACTTCGAGGTGATTGAGATAGTTGATGATAATTGTCCTTACCCTGTGCTATTAGGAACTGATTGGGCTTTCAATAATTCCACTGTGGTTGATTTAAAGAAAAGAAGAATGACATTTGAAGGAGATGGCCTTAGGGTCATTGAACCTTTGGATCTTGATGAAGATCACAGGTATACTGAGCCCATCAGAGAAGAAGACCACACATATGAACTAGAAAACATATACAAATTGACATCCAGACAACAAGATTACATTAATCCTACAACAGATGGGAACTTAAGCTGGTGAAGTGACAATTCATGTTCATCAGATTCAGAAGAAGCACTGGAGAACTGGCATAAAAAAATGTATGAAGTATCTACAAGAAGATGTGCTAGACTAACCATAGAAGTTCACTGGATCGACACAACAATAAGTAATTTTCCCACCTTTGATGGTTTGAATCACTTAGAAAATTTCTTAATGGAGCTTGAAGAAGTTGTACCAGTCCAACAGAGACTGTTGGCACTGGACAAAGCCTTGAAAGTGACTCCAGCAAGATTGTGGGGAACACATAAGCAACACAGTAGACTGGGCACAATGTCGCACTTTGATGACAATACGATTTTCAGACAACATCGAAGGATGCGAAGTTAGATACACAGGTCAAAGTTGTCTGGAATACCATGTGTGACATTGTGAGGAAGCCTGTAGCAGCATTCCTCAGGAGCAGTGGGTGCACAAATTCATTAACACTCTGGATACAATGCCTATCAACTAGTACCTCCAAGCAAAACTATTGGATCATGTTTTCATTGATGCCAATGGTTTGATTGTTTGATGTTATTGATTGATGTCAAGTGATTGATTGATGCCAAAGGATTGATTTATTGATGATTGATGTAATGTAATATGTATTTTCCTTGATGAGAATGCATAGATGAAGATGGATCAATGAGTTGTCATTGATATGATGAAGATGGATCAATGAGTTATCATTGATACAAGATGAAGATGGATCGAGGTGGTTTCATTGGTATATGATGCATTGGTGGAAAAATTTATAGATGACTCATTATTGTCTTATCATGATTGATAAGGTGCACAAATGGATGAACTCCAAAGTGGTACCCTTATGGTGAAAGCCCTCACGGGAAGATGCTTTGTGGATTGAGTTATCCTAGAAGAATGGTTGGAGGACCCATGGTCTCATTATTGTCTTATCATGATTGATAAGGTGCACAAATGGATGAACTCCAAAGTGGTCCCTGTTAGTGCCAATTCTTGCAAGGGAGTGTTTCTCTCCAATTTCAGGCCCTTGGTGTAAATGCGTAGAAATGTGGTTGAAAAACCCATCAAATGCATTTTATTCAAAGGCCGCAGTCATGAGCGCCAAGAACAACACACAGAAGAAGTCCATTTCGGGCTTAAAATCAAGCAAGCGGGCATTTTGTTTTCAATGAAGAATCCATAGATGGAGCAGATCTACGGTCATCGGGTAAGCTTGAGCTGCGGAGTTGTATGAGGTTTAGCACATGGGCTCATATCTTATGGCCAAAGTCACGAAATGATGAGTCGTTTCGACATTTCAGCTACCGGGACTTTGAAAGACAAGGACTGCATTTCGAAAACCTGAAACGTGAAATGTAAAAGCCCCCAGGAGCCGTTTTGACATTTTGGCTACCAGAACTTCAAAAGATAGGGGGTCTCTCCTCCAGTGCATTGAGAATCACCGAAACTCGAAAAGAAAAATGTAAAAGCCCCCTAGGAGCTGTTTCGGCATTTCGGCTACTGGAACTTCAAAAGACAGGAGGTCTCTCCTCCAGTGCATCAGGAATCGCCGAAACCCGAAACGCGAAATGTAAAATCCCCCTAGGATCCGTTTCGACATTTTGGCTACCAAAACTTCAAAAGATAGGGGGTCTCTCCTCTAGTGCATTGGGAATCGCCAAAACCCAAAACACGAAATGTAAAAGTCCCTAAGGAGCCGTTTCGACATTTTGGCTACCGGAACTTCAAAAGTTAGGGGGTCTCTCCTTCAGTGCATCGAGAATTGCTGAAACTCGAAACACAAAATGTAAAAGCTCCCCAGGAGCCGTTTTGACATTCCGACTACTGGAACTTCAAAAGACAGGGGGTCTCTCCTTGAGTGCATTGGGAATCACCAAAACCCGAAACATGAAATGTAAAAGCCTCCTTGAAGATAGTTGCATGGCCCAATGGTTACATTGAGAGTGAAACCTGAAGAAATGAAGGCTGGCCTCCAAGCTTTGGAAAACCGACACATGCTCACTCTCTATGTATTCAGTCTTGACCACCCTCCATGGAAGAAGTAGTTAATGAATATTGAGCAGGTGGTTGAGACCTCAGCTCAATCCATAAATGGAAGGCATGGGAAGGCTCAGAAGTAGTTAGTTCGTGGTACCCCAATGGATAGTTTTCCTGCAGAATCCATCTCGTCTGAAGCAGTGTCAGACAAGAAGTTGTGTGTATAGTCTAAAGGAAGATCATGTGCATGTAAAGCCTTAAATGAGGTATCTCAGCTACCCTCTGTTGGTTGTGGAGCTTGATTATCTTCCTGATTCAGAGGTCCTTGCTTTCAGCCATGTTTATACCCCATGAAGTATTTACACCCCAAAAGTAGGTACACTCTTCCACACGGGGGAGTGGAGAGGGGGGGTACCCCCTCTGCGGGGTCCGGGGGGGATATCCCCTCGACCGGGGGTAGCATCCCCCGAAGCAAAAATTGCCTTGTAAAAGTATATTGTAATTTCATTGTAAATCTGGACCGTTCATTATAAGGTCGCAGATCTAATGATAGAGATTATGTTAGGGTTTTTTTCCCTAGAAGGAAACCCTATTTTATGAGGGAAATGTATTGCGGCTATGGATGGTGGTGAATATTGTATTCTGAGAGAGGAGACTATGAGAGAAAGAAGAGGAAGTTACAACGGGTTTTGCTATAGGTTGCATCCCTTCATTTGCTGGATAATAATAAAGGAAGGACCTGGCAATTTCTCTAGTGGACGTAGCCCACACTGGGTGAACCACATAAATCTGTGTCTCTCTTGTATTGTGTGTCTTCTGTGTTTTGTTTCTACATTTGTTTTATTTTATTGCTCCGCGGT
>ML792707.1:164434-196044 GCA_009831015.1 Picea engelmannii | reverse complement strand
AGGGAGTAACCAGGGAGAAACTGAGTTCTTGCTCAGTTTCAGTTGGTCTTCAAGAATGAAGATGAAGATGAGAAATTTGCCAGGTCCAAGAAGGTTCAGAGTCCAGCATATACAGCAGTGGTGGAGTTGTTGAGATCAGTCTCTAAGTGGGAGATTGTTGGTTGTGGAGCCTGATTATCTTCCTGATTCAGAGGTCCTTGCTTTCAGCTGTGTTTATACCCCATGAAGTATTTACACCCCAGAAGTAGGTACACTCTTCCACGCAGGGGAGTGCAGAGGGGGGGTACCCCCTCTGCGGGGTTCGGGGGGGCTATCCCCTCGGCTGGGGGGTCTGGGGGAAAGCGGGCCCCCAGTGGGGGTTCGGGGGCGAAGCCCCCGAAGAAAAAATTGCCTTGTAAAAGTATATTGTAATTTCATTGTAAATCTGGACCATTCATTATAAGATCGCAGATCTAATGGTAGAGATTATGTTAGGGTTTTTTTGACCTAGAAGGCAACCCTCTTTTATGAGGGAAATGTATTGCGGCTATAGATGGTGGTAAATATTGTATTCTGAGAGAGGAGACTGTGAGAGAAAGAAGAGGAAGTTACAACGGGTTTTGCTGTAGGTTGCATCCCTTCATTTGCTGGATAATAATAAAGGAAGGACCTGGCAATTTCTCTGGTGGACGTAGCCCACACTGGGTGAACCACGTAGATCTGTGTCTCTCTTGTATTGTGTGTCTTCTGTGTTTTGTTTCTGCATTTGTTTTATTTTATTGCTCCACGGTCCTGTTTTTCTAACACCCTCCTGTGGCCAAGGAGGTGAATTTCTCTGAGTATATATACTCAGTTTTTGTATTTTTGTAGAGGATGGATGGTAGAGCAGAGCTCCCGACTGTAATGTTTTAATGAAGCACTGGTTTTCTTGGCTATGTATCTGTATATGAAATTTCCTTGTTTAATGTAACTCAACTCTCTTTTTCATCTTGTTTCGATCTCATACTAAAAGGGTTCATGATTGATTGATTCACATGAATCGTCATGACTGTGTTATGATAAAGGATTTATTATAACGCTATTATGTTCTTTTAGTGTTTATGATTTTGAATATAAGAAGTTCTTGTGTTCAAATTTTTCTTCTACAAGCTGTTGAAAGCTCGATGCCTACAATAGCCCTTCACATTTCTTCATAGAAGTCTTCCTCCTACTCACCCTTATTACAACTTACTGTCTGAAGTTGAACCAAGGCCTCATCTGCTTGTGCATGCCTGGCCTAGTTTCTAAGTTAGAACGATATTGTTCTGAGTTTACCTCCATTCATCACCCTTTATCAACAAATAGTGACATAAACTGATGGGCCTCAGACTTACTTTTGCTGCAATCCAGGAGTGACTTCTGACGCCAACATTTTTGGTGCCGTTACCGGGGAAGAAGTTGAAAATTTTCCATGGGATCAAATGACATCGAGCCTTTGATTCTGAAGGTGCATCAGGCATTAGATCCCTACAAGATTACTACTGTGCACCTGGCGACTCCATTATGATGACTCCACTATGGAAAACTTGCTTTTTTAGTTGTGGCTTCCAGAGGTAGACACACGTGGTCCCATCCACAACTACCTATAGCTACACCTGAAGCTGATCCGGAGGTGATTATAAGAAAATGAAAGGCCTCTGAAGGAGAAACTTCCACCGCTGAATCAGGTAATTTTCCATCTCCTTTTGTAGAAATTCCATTTTCTTCTTCTCAACTTCCTAGCAGACCTTTTTCTGAAGTTTCTCGTTTCCTGAATTTCAGAAGTGTTCCTTCTGAGTTTTCCCCTCCTGATCTAGGATTGGAGGGAGAAATCCTTATCACTCCCCTCTCCCCTGAAGCTGTACCTTGGGGTAGACCCTAGACCACGGAAGATTTCCCCACTCCTAGCTTTACACCCCTCCTCTTATTACTGTTGCTGCTACTGCATAGAGAGAAGCATCTACTGACTCAAGCCCCTTAGCCTCCTCTCTGAATCCTCCATTGTTCCCCCTTCCACCTGGAAGCTCACCTCCAGTATCCCCTGTTCAATCTCCTTCTCCTCTGAGTTCTCCTCCACCTAATATTCCAATGGCAGGAGAAAATCCCCCCATGACCAGAATGGAGGCTATACTAGCTACTAGGTATGCCCCCCTTTTGTTACCTCAGCCTCTCAATGCCCTTCCAGCAGATGGCTACCTTAAGCAACTGCCCAAGTTTATAGGTGAAGGGGACATAGCTATAGAAGAACACCTTGAAACCTTTTACAGTTTTACAGATGATCATGTTATCATGCATGCAGACATATGGATGAGGATTTTCATCCATAGCCTTGAAGGCGAGGCTAGAAAGTGGTTTAGGGCCCTACCTCTGGGATCTATCGATGGGATTGAGGCTTTTGATAATGCCTTTTTGAGACAGTGGGGAGACAAAAAAGACTTCATGTATTACATGACAGAGTTTGGGTCTTTGAAGAGAAAGGAATGAGAGTCTGTCTCTGACTTCTCCAAGAGATTCAATAAAATGTACAATAAGATCCCTGCTAAAATAAATCCCTTAGAAGCCTCTGCTAAAATCACTTATGCTAGTGCTTTTGATCCTGATTTTTGCCTCCTATTGAGGGAAAGGAAAGCAACTAATCTGGATCACATGCACGATGTAGTCGTGGAAGTAGAATCTAACATATTGGCTATTGAATGACTTAGTAATAAGGCTGATAGAGACATATCTAGGAAGAGACCTGAAGCCTCCCCATCCAATTCCTCTCCCCTTCCCCTTCAGATGGATGAGGTAACTAAAGTGCTAAAGTTGCTTTTAGCTAGAATGGAAAGGTGGGAGTTAGAAGGGAAGCCCATGTACATAAATCCCCAAAATACTGATAACCAAGGCTTCAAGAGGCCTAGCAACAATGTGCCACAGGCTTTTCCAAGGGAACAAAGGAGCAAATATAGAGATGATCAGAGGATTCAAACCCCTCTCCAAAATAGCCTAGTTTCTCATGAGGAAGGAGAAGAGATAGATGAGCTCGACCCCTAAATTCACTGTATTGAAGACACTTCCCCTTTTCCCCATTTGACTCAATCTGCATATGAAGGATCCTTTATGAACATTCAAATCAATGAGTGGAGTAAAGGGGAAAAGGCCAACAACACTCCTAACAGATATCATCTCAGGTAAAATAAGAAAGAAGGGAATTTTGATAGCCATGATCAGCCCCTCATAGCAGAAAAACCTGCTAAACCTACAACAATCACTACTAAAGAAAAGAAAACTCAGAATACTTCGCCAACAACCAAATAAACTGTCTTTGAGTTAAGGGAAGCTCCTAATCCTCTTTCCTCCTTTAGTTTTGACCATGAAATTCAAAAGATTAGAGTTCCCATACCCCTATCAGAACTAGTTAGAAATGAATATTTCAAAAGGTCCCTCTCCAAACTGCTACAATCTGAGTCCCCCTAGCCCTCCACAAACTCAGTAAATCTTCAAGATGAAAAGCCAATAGTCGTCCTAGTTCCCATGGTAGAAGACAGAGATGATTCATCCCCTCCCTTCTACACATCCCTAAACATACATGATAAGGTGCTGCATAATTGCCTCATGGATTCAAGAGCTTCCAACAACCTTATGCCCAAAATAGTCATGGAAGAATTGGGACTGGAAGTGACAAAGGCTTATCACGATTTATACTATTTTGATTCAAGTAGGCTGCAATGCCTTGGAGTCATCAAAGACTTGGCGGTCTCTTTATTTCAGATACCAATGAAGAGTGTGGTCATGGACATTGTAGTAGTTGATGTTCCCCCCAAGTTCGACATGCTGTTGTCAAGATCTTGGATTAAAAAACTTGGAGGGAAATTACAGATGGATCTCACATATGCCACCATTCTAGTCTTTGGAGGGGAAAACAAGAGGTTGTATAGAGAAGCTCAGCTGGCCTACATTGTTTGATCTGGATTATTTTCGGCACGAAATGAGAGCAGAGATATAACACAGAAATATTCAGAGATATTGCAAGAGAGACAACAATATAATAGAGATATAGCGGAAATATAACAAGAGTCACAGATATACAGTAATACATGATTTCTATTAGGGATGATTTTAAGGATGGAAATTAATTTTCAAATGTAGAAACCTTGGCGAATCTTACTAATCCTTCATATGCCAACTATAAATGTTTGGCGATATTTTTGCAAAAATATTCAAATTTCTAAGGATTTTATATATTTTTTTATAAAATTTTGGCGATTTTTAAGGTAAAATAATTTTATCCTATAGAATTTGGGCGAATCATTTTTAAAATAGTGAATCTTTTTTTTGGAAAAACCATGGAAAATTAGCCCATGAGGGAAATTTATCCCCTAAAATCATCCATGATTTCTATTAATGAAATAAATGTACAGAGACTGTAAACGTACAGAGTGAAAGACTCGCCAGAATGGTGGTAGCTTATCTCTGAGAAGAGATGTGATGGCTACTCGCATTCACAAGAAGATGATCACAATGAAGATTTGAAGGCATTTTTACAATAAGCAGGAATGCCAAAAACCCTAGACATCCAAAAACCTAACCATGGGAGATGAAGCGCCAAAAGTCATGTGGGCCCCATTTGGGTAAGTTGGTGCATCAACTTCCCGGGGTCGTAACTTTTGCATACGATCTCCGTTTTAGGTGTATGATAGCTCGTTGGAAAGATCTATCCAATAAATACAACTTTTGGGTGAGAAACATCCATCTATGATCCATGTTTCTCCCCATTTTCTCAAAAAACATCATTTAGGGCCTCAAAATGGCTCTAGAAGTTAAAAACTGCTAAAAATAGTAAATTACCAAAATTGCCAGAAACATGTTTTGGGCCAGTTGGAGAAGGTGGGTGGCCACCGATATCCACCTAGATCAATCCTCCCTCCTTAGGAAGAAATGGTCTCCATTGCGTTGAGTTCCCAGCGGAGAGGGGAAAGCCATTACTGAATCTGAATCTTGCTGAGTTGCTTGCCTTGTTGGAACCATTGCGCTGCTTGGTTTGTTGAAGGTCGTCACGAACTTGTGGCTGGAAGGGTTGAACCTTTTTAACCAATATGGCTACATGAGATGATTGTGTGTAGAAGGAATCTTTGTGCTTTGCTGCAACCTTGTTGACCTGCTTCTGGTGGATAGAAGGTGCTTGGGTCGAGGTTGTAGTGGTTGTAGTATCCTTTTGTTCCCCTTTTGAACAGATCATGGAGAAGATGAATTTTGTAGTATGAGATACTACCTTATGGCACTGTTTAGGTGGGGCAGTAGTTGGAACTACCTCTGGTATCCTGTAGAGATGACCCCCCAAAGTAATAATGACACTACGGAGTCGAGACTCATAGATAGCATGGCATTTCCACATATATGGCTGGCCCAAGAGAACATCACCGACATCCAGTGGGGAAAAATAACATAATACCTCATCCTTGAAGGGTTGGATGCCGTATGACAATTGACACTATTGGCTGACACGAAGATCTCATCCTTGGTGAAGCCACCTGATGCTGTATGGTTGTGGGTGTGGTGTTGTCGACAATCCCAATTATTTGACGACCTCTGCTGAGATGAGGTTCTTCTGGCTTCCGCTATCAACAATAAAATGCAGTGGGGTCCCCTTCACCCACATCTATGAATGAAAAAAGCGCTCCCCCTCTTCTGTATCTGTTGGTTCTTTTGGTTGAATTGCTGCGGTTGTGACAATAGTAGTGGGGTCTGCGTCAATGATCTGTCTTTTACTAGTATTTTCAGAATCAGATTCTAAATCAGGGTTCGGCTCCTTGTCTTTGATATCAACCACCAATGACTGTTTTGAGAGACATTCATCGGTGTTGTGCCAGGGGCTTTTGTGGAAATCGCACCATTTTTCGGTGTCCTTCTTTGTCTTCCTGTGACCCTTCTTTTCCTGTGGCTTGGATTGGTTTGTAGGAGACTGTTTGTTAGGGATGTCTTTGTCATACTTTGGTTGTTGTGGATTTGCAGAACCAAACTCCCATTTGTTCTGGTGCTTAAATTTCTGCTCGATTTTAGCAACATATCGATAGGCAACATTGAGTGATGAGATGTCCAGAAAATCCATTTCAGTTTGGATGTATCTGTGTAGAGCCCCACAGTATTTTAGAACCAAATGTAGTTTAGAGTCTTTGATACCCAGCTTGGCATGGTGTGCAACGTATGGAAGCTATTGGTGAACTCCAGAAATGATTGGTCCCTCTCTTGCCACAGTGTGGTCCATCTCATGTACTGGTCCTCATAGTTGCCAATAGGGTAGTACTATTCCTTTACCGCATCCACAAAAAAATCCCAAGTGGGCTTGGCCCCATATATTCCAGACTCCTATGTGGAACTTTGCTCCCAATAAGTTTCCCACCAATGTTTGACATGGGGGAGAGCCTTAAGGAGTGCGAAGGTGATCTTTTCCTTATCGGAAAAATTATGAACAAAGAAATAACCTTCTAGTAGATTTAACCATTTACCTAGGGCATCTGCATCTATTTGACCTTCAAATACAGGAATATCAAAATTAACCTGTACCTTGAAAGGTGAGGTGCCTCCAAAGTGGTCACTTGATGAAGATGCGCTTGATGCTATCGGGAGGTGTTGAAGGATGTGGGAAAAATTCTCCATCATTTCGTCCCTCTGTCGCATGAGAGCTTCCTCAAGCAACAGATTGATAGGATTGTCTACTTCGTTGTTTTTATTTTCTTCCACCATTGAGGGTTTCTTGGGTGTGCGAGAGAGATTGTCCTCAAGAGAGACAAGCTCGAGACCAAACTTGCTATACTCAGACCTCGTCGGGGACATGCATTGAAAATGATCAAGAGCAGCCTGCTCTGATACCACTGATACAGATTATTTTCGGCACAAAATGAGAATGGAGATATAACATAGAAATATTCAGAGATATTGCAAGAGAGACAACAATATAATAGAGATATAGCGGAAATATAACAAGAGTCACAGATATACAGTAATACACGATTTCTATTAATGAAATAAATGTACAGAGACTATAAAAGTACAGAGTGAAAGACTTGCTAGAATGGTGGTAGCTTATCTCTAAGAAGAGATGTGACGGCTACTCGCATTCGCAAGAAGATGATCACAATGAGGCTTTGAAGGCCTTTTTACAATAAGCAGGAATGCCCAAAACCCTAGACATCCAAAAACCTAACCCTGGGAGATGAAGTGCCAAAAGTCATGTGGGCCATGTTTGGGTAAGTTGGTGCATCAACTTCCTGGGGTCGTAACTTTTGCATACAATCTCCGTTTTAGGCGTATGATAGCTCGTTGGAAAGATCTATCCGAGAACTACAAATTTTGGGTGAGCAACATCATATATGATCCATGTTGCTCCCCATTTTCTCAAAAAACATTGTTTAGGGCCTCAAAATGGCCCCGGAAGTTAAAAACTGCTAAAAATAGTAAATTACCAAAATTTCCAGAAACATGTTTTGGGCCAGTTGGAGAAGGTGGGTGGCCACCGATATCCACCTAGATCATTGTTAGTGATGAAGCAGATCCCACCAATCATCCTATCTTTGCACTTGACACTGATTTGGGGTCTAGTTTATTGCATCTCACTGATACTCTTGAAGCCCCTTTTCGAATTAGAAAGAAACCCATATTTAATCATGAGATACCTCCTCCAACCACCTCTGTTTGGAAGATGTTCTTTGATGGAGCTTCTTCTTGTGAAGGCACTGGCACTGGAGTGTTTTTGTGTCGCCTTGTCAGGAAACCATATCCCTGTCATACAAGCTAGAATTTGAAGCTACCAATAATGTGGTAGAATATGAAGCTCTTGTTCTGGGTTTAAGGGCTGCAAAAGAAATGGGAATTGAGGAGGTAGCAGTGTTTGGAGATGCTGAGTTGATAATATAGAAAGTCAGAAATTCTTACCGGGCTAAGCATCCTCGGCTCAGGAGTTACAAAAATGAGGTGTGGGACCTGATTGATAATTTCTTCTCAGCTTTCAACATTTCTTTTATTCCAAGAGAGGAAAATACTTTGGCCGTTTCCTTAGTTGTCTTAGCTAGTCTGTTCAGGATCCCTCTGCTGCCTAAGATCAAATATGATGTTGAGATAAGATATAGGCCATCTATTCTAGACAATATCAAGCATTGGAAGGTATTCGAAGACGATCTTGAAATCAAAAAATTTCTTCAGTCTGTCGATGAATTTTTTGCATTGCACATTGATCAGGATCCTGATCTCGAAAGTCACCCTCACCCTAAGATATTTTTAAATAAAATTGCTAATCACCATATTATTCATTTTCCTAGCAATCACATTCCGAAGGGACTAGTCCCTTTAGAAAGACTATTCAATGCAAATGATGTGGCAGTAAAGGGTAGGGTTTCAAATGGAGATGTTTATACAGTGGAGTGAAACATCGACACACAGGGGGAGTCTAAGTTTGTCAAGTTGTCAAGCAGTTTGACCAAAGAGCAGAGGGATGAATATACCAAGTTTTTAAGAGAATTTGCTGATGTGTTTGCATGGACCTATGAAGACCTCAAGACATATGACACAACTATCATTGAACACAAGATCCCACTAAAGGAAGAGGCTAAGCCATTTAGGCAGAAACTAAGACAGATAAATCTCATGTTGTTGCTTGCCATGGAAAGAGAAGTGAAGAAGTTGTTAGATGCCCAAATCATTGTCCCCTTGAGATATTCTGAGTGGGTGGCCAATTTGGTCCCGGTGAGGAAGAAAAGTGGAGAAATTAGGCTCTGTGTTGATTTTAGGAACCTGAAAAGGAGCTCAAAGAAAGACAACTATCCCTTGCCAAACATGGAACACATATTGCAGAGGGTAACTGGTGCATCTAGGATATCCATGATTGATGGTTTTTCTGGCTATAATCAGATATCATTCATGCCTGAGAACAGAGAAAAAACAACCTTCACCACTCCTTGGGGCACATTCAAGTATGCCAAAATGCCTTTTGGATTAATGAATGTAGGAGCAACATTTCAGCGAGCCATGGACATAGCCTTCATTGGGGAGAAATATCAGTTTGTGGTTATCTATCTGGATGAAATCACAGTCTTCTCTAGGTCTGATAAAGAGCACCGTTGTCACTTGAGGAAATTTTTCTTGAAATGCCAGAGGTTTGGCCTTTCCTTAAATCCCAAGAAATCTTTGTTTGCTATGAAGGAGAGGAAGCTGTTAGGCCATATAGTATCAGTAGAGGGATTGAGAATTGATCCCAGTAGGGTAGAGGAAATTCAAACCCTGTCACTTTCTAGGTCTAGAAAGGAAGTTCAGGATTTTTTAGGGAAGATTAACTTTCTGAGGAGGTTCGTCTCAAATTTTGCTGAGTTGGTGAAACAAATCAAAACCATGCTCAGAAAGGGAAACAAAGTAAAATGGATTATTGAACCTAGGGAATATTTTGTCCAAATAAAAAGGGCATTGACTGAGGCACCTGTGTTGATCAGTCCTGATTATTCTAAGGATTTCCTAATTTTTTCTTTTGCTTCTTTTGATATAGTAGCAACGGTCTTATTGCAGAAAAATGAGGAAAGGTGAGAGAAACCCATTTCCTTCTTCAGTAAGGCATTAAGAGATGCAGAAATCAGGTATGAGATCATGGAGAAGTAGGCCTATGCCTTGGTGAAAGCTCTCAAATCCTTCAGAGTCTATGTCTTGCACTCAAGTGTGACTGCATACGTTCCTTCAGCCTCTGTGAAAGACATCCTTATACAACCTAACATAGATGGGAGAAGAGTTAAATGGATTTACAAGATCCTTGAGTTTGACCTAGAGATAAAGCCCACCAAGTTGGTTAAAGGGCAAGGTTTAGCCAAGCTACTGGATGAATCCAATTGCAAGGCCTTGGGGGTTAGCTTCATCAATGCTTGCTTAGAAAATCAATAAGATGAGTCGTCCAACAAAAGCTCTCAGGGTGGCTTATCACTAGCAGAATGCACCTGGTACAGAGACATTTTTTACTTTCTGCAAGAGTTGAAGCCTCCTGATGTAATGGGAAAAAGCAAGGAAAGAGATTTAAAGCTCAAGGCGGTCAGATATTTCCTTATTGACCAAGTCTTGTACTGGAGAGACCCTCTAGGGGTGTTTCTGAGGTGTCTGAACCCACAGGAGGCCCAAAAAGTTATGTTTGATTTCCATAGCGGCCTTTGTGGAGGGCATCATTTCTGGAAGACCACAACTTCACAAAATTCTCAGGGCTGGGTACTAATGGCTCGCCTTATTCACTGATGTCTGCAGAGAAGTCAGAGATTGCATCAAATGTCAAATGTTCTCAGGAAAACAATAGCTCAAATCTCTGCCACTAAAGCCTATAATAGCTTCAACACCCTTTCAACAGTGGGGGTTGGACTTCATTGGAGAAATTCATCCTCCTTCAAGTGGCCAACACAGATGGATCTTGACTGCAACAGACTATTTCACCAAGTGGATAGAATCCGTCCCCACCAGGAGTGCTTCACACAAGGTAATTATCAGCTTCCTGGAGGATATCATAGCCAGATTTGGCTATCCCAACAGAATTATCACTAATAAAACTGCTTCTTTCAAGTCTGAGCCTCTGGTTAAGTTCTGTGAGTAGTTGGAGATTTCACTAATCCACTCCACTCCTTATTATCCTCAAGGAAATGGACTGGAAGAATCTTCCAATAAAAGTATAATCAAACTCATTAAAAGATTATTGGAAGACAATAAGAGGGCCTGGGATTCAAAGCTCAAATTCTCTCTATGGGCCGATCGAGTAACAACAAAGAAGTCCCTGGGCACCTCACCTTTTCAACTTGTTTATGGGATGGAGGCTGTGTTTCCCACTCAGCTCGCTTTACCTGTAGAGGAATTCTTTCAAGATCATGAAGGAGATCCATACCATATGGTCAGAAGAGTTCATCAAGTGGTGGAAGTGCAACAGGTCAGGGAGAGGGTAATGGACATAGCTCATAGTCATCAACATAAGAACAAGCAGGCCTTTGACAGGAAGTTCAGGAAGGAGGAATTCGAGCTGGGAGATTTGGTGTTTAAGTGGGATGCACCCAGGCATGATAGGGGAAAACACAACAAGTTTGATGCCCTCTGGATCGGGACCTTCAAAATCTCTGAAGTATTCTTAAATAACACGTACAAGTTGCAGGATTTGGAGGGTGAAGAGGTTTTTAACGACCTAGTAAATGGGCATTTCCTGAAGAAATGTTTTGTTTGAGCCTTAAATGGCTCCTCTGTTTTTGTAAATATTGTTTTTCTGTTTATTTTTGGCTTAATAAATGACTCCATAGCCCAACGGAAGGAAACTGGGACCGCATAAGGAGTTCTTAGAGCATCACATGGATGACTCTATCCCCCATGGAGCCTAATTTTAGTGCCAATTCTTGCAAGGGGGTGTTTCTCTCTGATTTCTGGCCCTTGGTGTAAATGCATAGAAATTTGGTTGAAAAACCCATCAAATGTGTTTTATTCAAAGGCCATAGTCATGAGCGTCGAGCGCAACACACAGAAGAAGTCCATTTTGGGCTTAAAATCAAGCGAGCGAGCATTTTGTTTTCAATGGTAAGAATCCATAGATGGAGCAGATCAACGGTCATCAGGTAAGCTTGAGCCGCAGAGTTGCATGAGGTTTAGTGCATGGGCTCATCTCTTATGGCCAAAGTCATGAAATGATTAGTCGTTTCAACATTTTGGCTATCAGGACTTTGAAATACAAGGGGTTGCTTCTCCACTGCATTTCAAAAACTCAAAACGTGAAATGTAAAAGCCCCCCAGGAGCCGTTTCGACATTTCAGCTACCAGAAATTCAAAAGATAGGGGGTCTCTCCTCCAGTGCATCGGGAATCGCTGAAACCCGAAACACAAAATGTAAAAGACCCCGAGGATCCCTTTCGACATTTCAACTACCGGAACTTCAAAAGACAGGGGGTATCTCCTCTAGTGCATCGGGAATCGCCAAAACCCAAAACATGAAATGTAAAAGACCCCTAGGAGCCGTTTCGACCTTTCAGCTACCTGAACTTCAAAAGACAGGGGGTCTCTCCTCTTGTGCATTGGAAATCACCGAAACTTGAAACGTGAAATGTAAAATCCCCCTAGGAGCTGTTTCAACATTTCGGCTACCGAAACTTCAAAAGTTAGGGGTCTCTCCTCCAGTGCATCAAGAATCACCGAAACCCGAAACGCAAAATGTAAAATCCCCCTAGGAGCCATTTCGGCATTCCGGCTACCGGAACTTCAAAATACGGGGGGTCTCTCCTCCAGTGCATCGGGAATCGCCGAAACCTAAGACACGAAATGTAAAAGCCTCCTTGAAGACAGTTGCATGGCCCTGTGGTTACATTGAGAGTGAAACCTGAAGAAATGAAGGCTGACCTCCAAGCTTTGGAAAACCGATGCGTGGTCACTCTTTATGTATTTAATCTCGGCCACCCTCCATGGATGAAGCAGTTAATGAATATTGAATAGGTGTTTGATACCTCAGCTCAATCCATAAATGGAAGGCATTGGAAGGGTTAGAAGCAGTCAGTTCATGGTACTCCGATGGATAGTTTTCCTGCAGAAGCCGTGTCATCTGAAGTAGTGTTAGACAAGAAGCTACATGTATAGTCTAAAGGAAGATCATGTGCACATAAAGCCTTAAATGAGGTAGCTCAACTACCCTCCTGGGGCCAAGGAGGTGAATTGCTTTGAGTATATATACTCAGTTTTTGTATTTTTGTAGAGGATGGATGGTAGAGCAAAGCTCCCGACTGTAATGTTTTAATGAAGCACTGGTTTTCCTGGCTATGTATCTGTATATGAAATTTCCTTGTTTAATGTAAGGCATCTCTCTTTTTCATCTTATTTCATTCTCATACTAAAAGGGTTCATGATTGAATGATTCACATGAATCATCGCGACTGTGTTATGATAAAGGATTTATTATAACATTGTTATGTTCTTTTAGTGTTTATGATTTTGAATATAAGAAGTTCTTGTGTTTAAAGTTTTCTTCTACAGGTTGTTGGAAGCTCGACACCTAGAACAAACATTCACATTTCTTCATAGAAGTCTTCCTCCTACTCATCCTTATTACAACTTACTGTCTGAAGTTGAACCAAGACCTCATCTGCTTGTGCATGCTTGGCCTAGTTTATGAGTTAGAACGATATTGTTTTGAGTTTATTTCCATTCATCACCCTTAATCAACAAATATTGACATAAAATGATGGGCCTCAGGCTTAATCCTACTACAATCTAGGAGTGACTTCTGACGCCAACAATCCCCTTATGGTGAAATCCCTCACGGGAAGACGCTTTGCGGATTGAGTTATCTTAGAAGAATGGTTGGAGGACCCATGATTGTATGTGGAATAATGAGATGAAGATCAAGGAAATTGTTGGTGAAACTATCCTAGATGGATAGTGCTTGTCATTCCATTTCCGGTGGTATGTGGAATGTCACATAACTCCTCATGGTTTGAGAGTTATGGCCTTACGAAAATGAAGGACCCCCACATGAAGGCTTGAAGCCCCCAAAGTCAAAGAAGTCAAACTGACCTAAAAGAAGAAATCATTATTTAAATGATAAATTAAAGTGAAAAATTCAAGGTGGATTATTTAAATAATAAAGAGAAGTGACAAAATCAATAAATGATATAGTAAGGTGACAAAATCAAGAAGGAATATTTAAATTATAAAGTATTGGAGAACTTCCTATTTATGGAAAGTGGTTAACCTAAAATAAGGAAAATAGGTTATGTGACCTAGAAATGGGTTAAGTGACCTAAAAATGGGTTGAGTGACCAGAGGATGAAAGTATAAATAAGATAGAAATGGTCTCTTGTAGATCATCCTTTTTGTGGATCAATGGAGAACTTCTTGTGAGAATATCTTTTGGAGTATTGGTGGAGAGCTTCTTGTGAATGCTTCTTGATCCTTTTTGGTGTGGAACACTTGAGCATATTGAATATATATAGGTGAATGAGGTAACCAAGGATATATAAGCTGAATTTCAGAAGGAAGGTGAAGAAAAGAGGGCCGGAATTGAAGGAAAGATAAATTCTTTTCATGATGCTTTCTAAGGTATGTTATTTACAGGTCATCTCACCATTTTCATAATAAATTTTTTTCTATAATTATTCAGACCATGATATTGATATTCCATTGAGGAAAAATATCCAATTATTTGTGGTAAAACATTAAGCTTGTGGGTCGTTTTATTTTTGGAGATACACTCCGTGGAAAATAGGGTTTGTGGCTAGTCCTGAAACTAATCTAAAACAGGTGTTTCGGGTAAAAACGTCATAAATTTTGTATAACAGATCCAAATTCAATGAGACAAATTGTGTTGGTTATATTACAGTTGGTAGTATGCTATCTAATAGTTTCAAATTGATTCAAAAAATATTCCATGCAGGGAACGCTCTACAAGGTCTCTCTCTAGAATAATCCAAAATTCAGCAAGGTATGTCGTTTTTCCTATAACTCCTTTTATGAGAGGTTCCAAGTAGTGAAACCTGGAGGAATTGAATAAAAAACATCGAAGAACATTGTGTATTAGTTTTAGATCTTTATTCATAACATGTACAAAATTATGATTATTTCAAGTTAGGGTTGTTGAATAATCCAAAACTAGTCATGGTTGAGACAAACAGTTGATGAGTTGGCACATACATGAGGTGTATAGTTGATGATGTTGGTACATATTGATGAGTGATTGTTGATGAGTAGTTGACACATGATTGGTATGTACTTGGTACATGGTTGTATGCACTTGTTTATGGTACAGGTTGATTACAGGTTGTTTGGCACAGGTTGGTGCATGGTTGATGCACTTGTTTATAGTACAGATTGATATCTGTTGATGATTGTTGCCTCATCTCAGTTGGTGCTAAGAATTTAAGATGAGTCTTGCATATAGAGCTAGTTCTCTTTTAGAGTTGTACTCTATTAAGTTGTTGTTGAAAAACCCCCAGATTGAAGTCCATAATAAAAATAAAAATTGTACATACATCTTATGTTGTTTGTGTTCCTTGTGGAGATGATTTGTTGATGATATATTTCTGATATATGTTTCTGATATGTATTCACATATAACTGATTATAAATGATAGCAATGAGTAATGAGTAAATTTTGAATGTTAACTAAGTATTTTTGTGTAAGAGGGAAGTTTTGGGAAAAATATCCCCACACTCATTCACCCCCCCCTCTAAGTGTGGTAGGTGTGTCCAACGAGAACTGCGCCTCATCATTGCATATTGGCAAGGTATGACATAGAAATTTGTAGCTAAATTCTTGTTCAAAATTCAGTACCCTATGGTATATAAATATTTACAAGTTATCAGACATAAAGTATTTGAGGAGGCACCTAGCCTCCCTTTGGAGCAAGAAGAGGATGAATGGTCTACGCCTCTTTAGAAATTGCAAGGCTATTACAATATCAATGCTGATGAAGACAATGATCCTAGGAATTTGAACATCATGAAAACACAAGGACAAAGAGACATAGAAGGACCAGGAGTTGAGATACCTTTTATTGGACAACCAATTAAAATCAAGAAAGTCAACATTGGAACAGAGCAAACACTGAAGCTTGCAAACATTGGAGATTATTGGGATGCTGCCACTATTGACAAGATCATTGAGTTACTGCATGAATATCAAGACTTGTTTCCAACCAAGTTCGCTGATATGAAGGGAATTAAAGGGCCCATGGGAGAAATGAAGATCCCTTTGAAACCAGATGCAAGGCCAGTTAAACAGAGACCCTACAGATTGAATCCTAAATATAAGGAGAAAGTGAAGATTGAATTAGACAAAATGTTGGAAGTATGAATCATAGAAACTATTGAAGAGTCAGAATGGATTAGCCCTATGGTGGTGTAGGACAAGAAGACTGGAGAAATCAGGATCTGTGTAGATCTCAGGAAGCTGAATGATGACTTTTTTGCATGACCCATTACCTACACCATTTACTAATGAAGTGTTAGACAACGTGGGAGGACAGGAGGTCTACTCCTTCACAGATGACTTTTCAGGATACCATCAGATCAACATTGCCAAGGAAGATTGCCATAAGACTACATTTGCAACAAAATGGGGATCCTACTAGTATACACTGATGCCATTTGGATTGACTAATGCACCAACCATCTTTTCCAGGGTGGTGGTCAAAGCATTCAAGGAGTTTTTACATAAATTTATGGAATCATATTTTGATTATTGGACTATTTTTAGCTTATTGCAAAATCATATCGAATGTTTAAGGCTAATGTTGGATAATTGCAGACAATTCCAAATTTGCCTGAACCTGAAGGAGTGCATCTTCTTTTCACCCTTTGGAGTGCTTCTAGGCCATATTGTGTGTAAGCAGGGATTGCTAGTAGAACCATCTAAGATTTCCATTATAGTTTATTTACCCCCTCCTACTTTAGTCAGGCAACTGTGCACTACGCTGGGACATACTAGATACTATAGGAAGTTCATTAAAGGATATGCACAGATCACAACACCCATGGAGAAGATTTTGAAGAAAGACTGTTGATTTCAATGGATAGAAGAATCCTAGCAGAGCTTCGACACACTGAAATAGAAAATGGTTACTGCACCTATTCTAGTTTTCCCAGATTGGAGCAAGTAATTTCACGTGCATGTCGATGCATCCTCTATTGCATTAGGAATTGTGTTATCACAACTAGGATTTGGAGACATTGACCACCCATTAACCTTTTCTAGTAGGAAGCTATCAACAACTGAGATAAATTACACCATCACTGAGAGACAAGGGTTAGCCATGGTGTATGCGCTGCTGAAGTTTCACCACTACTTGTTGGGAGGACACTTTAAAATGTTCACTGATCACTCTGTGCTGAAATACCTAGTCAACAAGACAGTGTTGGGGGGAAGAATATGCAGATGGATTCTGCTATTTTAGGAATATGATTTTGATATCGTAGTTAAGCCAGGGAGAATGAACAAAGGACCTGACCACTTGTCGAGGTTGGAACATGGAGAGGAACCTACTAGTTTGGATGATACACTACCGGATGCATAGTTGTTGGCCATTATAAAGTTTGATGATCACTTCATTGAGATAGTATAGTTCCTATCAACAAGAATGACACCTAGTGAATACACAATCACCCAAAAGAAACAACTGGTAGTGCACGCTGCAAATTTTTCACTTATAGCTAGACAACTATACAAAATGGGACCTAATGAGATCCTGAGGAGATGTGTCATGGAAGCAGAAAGACCACTGATTTTAGTAGAATATCATGAAGGCATCACAGGAGGACACTACATAGGAAAAACAATAGTGTAGAAGGTTCTTAGAGCCGACCTCTAGTGGCCTACTTTACACAGAGATGCTAAATACTACTACAGAGCCTGCGATATATGCCAAAGAGTTGGGAAACTGTCCAGAAGAGATGAAATTCCATTAGCACCATATCTAACCTTACAGGAATTTGAGAAATGGGCCATTGATTTTGTGAGACCTATAAACCCACCAGGAAAGCGCACAGGAGAAAGGTACGTAATCACTGCGACAAAGTACTTGACTAGATGGGTAGAAGCAAGAGTAGTCAAGGATTGTAGTGCAACTACAACTGCGTGCTTCATATTCAATGACATCATAACCAGGTTTGGATGCTCGAAGATCCTTATGAGTGATCAAGGAACACATTTTATTAATAAGACCATTGAAGCCTTGACTGAGGAATTTGCAGTCCATCATTAGAAGAGCACACCCTACCATCCACAAGTGAATGGGACAGTTGAATTATTCAATAAGATCTTGGAGACAACGCTAATGAAGATTTGCAGTGTGAATAGGGATGACTGGGATTTAAGAATACCAACAGTATTATGGGCCTATAGAACCACTTGTAAGAAGCTAACAATGTAGACCCCCTTTAAGTTGGTTTATGGTCTAGAAGCAGTTGTCCCGATGGAATATTTGGTCCCTAGCTTAAGAATCATAGCCTTTACAGATATGGATGACACTGGCACTATTCAAGAGAGGCTCATGCAGTTGGTCAAACTAGAAGAAGACAAATTTATTACAGGATTCCATCAACAGGTACAGAAGGAAAGAGAAAAGGACTACCACGACAGACACATCAAAAATAAAACATTTAAGTAAGGAGATTTGGTATTGATATATGACAAAAAATTCATGAAGCATCCAGGGAAGTTCATAACACATTGGTTGGGGCCATATGAGGTTGTCTATGTCACGGAAGGAGGAGCTGCGCAGTTGAAGACTTTAAATGGAGAATGGAAGGAAGGTTTGGTGAATGAGAGCCAGTTGAAACTGCACTGTGACAACCAGGTGCCTCGCAACCATCAGTAAGAGAAAAACAGGAAGGGTCCAGGTACCAGGTGTTGTTGAAACTGGGTACCAGACACAGAAAAGACAATCTTCACATAATGGGGGAGGACAGAGCATAAAGCACATGCTACTCCATGCAGCCTGAAGTCAAAGAAAAACATAAGGATCATATATGAAGTGCCTCATGATGATTCAAAGGTGAGTGTTGGGGGCCTGTTGGCCCTTGGTTATGGAAGTAAGTGAATATTAATGCATAAAAGATGAAATGCGAACTAAGCGGAAGACACAGTGACTGATACTGGGTCGAAGTGAGCAGAAGAGCAGAAAAGATGAAGTGAAGTAAGAGAAAGCAAGCCGTTGGATGAGGATATTGAGGATGACATATCAGAAAGGAAGACAGACCATGGACAACTCAGCAAGAGGAAAAATTCACCAACGGATGATTTGGAGCACCGTGCGAGAAAGAAGGAAAGATAGGTTGGCAAAGTCCTGAAAACATGGGTGAAGTTGACCTAGGGTTTTAGACACCTAGGGTTTTGGTATCTAGGGTTTTTGTACTTAGGTTTCGGCATAAGGTTGTCAGTGAGTCATTGTAATGTATAAATAAAGGTCAAGATGACCTAGGATGGGTTCGTTCGGAGTTGGGAGTTCATTGATGTTATGAGTGATTACTGAGAGAGAGAGAAGTATTGTGTTGAGAGAGAATTATGTATTGTAAGATCTTCAGCTGGGTGCAAAGATCAACCCTGCAGCTGGATGTGCAGGGAAGGGAGACAGAGAGAAAGAGAGAAGATTTGCTAGCTAAGAGCACAAATAGAATTGTATGCTTTTTCCTAATATATTATAAAGCACAGTTTTGCGGATGTATCCCTAGGGAGAGGGTGAACCACGTACATCTGGTTGTTGTGTGTGATTGATGTTGTGTTCTTTTCTCTTTGATATACTGCTATTGCATTATTGTGTTATATCTGATAGATAATTGTGCAAAGTAGGTCTAAGCTGGTAACTAATATCTAGATGTTGTGTTGTTCTTATATTGGATTCACTTTGTGTTTCCTCTGGTTGTAGACACTTGTGTCCTACAACCCCCTATAGCTACTTCGGGTGAGACTGCATCTGCCTCGCAAGTGCTGTCGAAAGGGCCAATATTTAGGGCTTGTTGGTTCTCTCTTAGAGCTGAACCCTGGGTTTTCCCCTATTCCAACAACCTCCTCGGAAATGGTGCCAAAATGTTGGGTGAAAATATTGTCGTTTAATAAGTGCCCAATCATTTAATTGTCAACCCGAGGAGCTCATAGAATTATGAAGCACATGCACAGTATATGTAGGATTGAAGCTAAATTAACCTAATATAATGCTTGAAGTTGAAACACATGATTGGAATTAAATTGCTAAAACACACAACTAGAATTGAATTGCTTAAATTAAATCAACTTGAAAATGTGAAATTGCATAAAAGAAAAGCAACATGTGAAGAGAAAAAAATCACAAGACAACATGTGTGAGCTCACATTAACAATAAAGCAATTTCAATCTATAACATCACAATGATCAAATCCACACTATGACAAGATGATGGAAATCATGAAGACTAATCAAAGAAAATACTATGAACCAAAGCTAAAGACCCCTTTCTCCAAGATTACAAAACCAAGACTAATGATTACAAAAACATGACTTTCTTTCCCTACTCACTACTTTTCTACCTCCTCCAAATGAGGATAAAGCCCTCTTATTTATACATGAGTTCTTTGGAAAAAATATAAGCAATTCATAATTACAGATCCACTTTTCTCTCAACCAATTTCCCATTATTACAAAATATTTATCCCTTCAAATCCTCACAAATCCTCTCATGATTTTCCTCCTTGGAATTATATTGAATAATTATCTTCAAATCCTTGAAATGGTGGAGGAAATATTTGAAAATATTTTTGAATAATCCTTCCAAATAATCCTACACATTACAAAGCTCATCCAAACTTGAGATATTAATGAAAACATGTTATTTTTCTAATATTTAATCATAAATTATAATACTTGAAATAAATAATTGGATAATAATAAGGTGAACCCATATGTATTCATGGAAATGGTATAATGAATGGTTAAATTAAGTGATAGAATGTGAGGAATGACGAAAGGAAAATATGATAATAAAAATGCAACATTTCTGAGACCCAACAACATTCATCCAAATAGGTTGTTAGTATTTCCTATACAATACACTTTTATTGGAATATTTACAAAAGGTCACAAAGGGATCTTAGAATTGTCTACACTTAACAATTCAATCACAACTATCAACCCATCTATTAGTTGGAATGAAATTATCATTCCCTGCACATATATTATCAACACCTAATATTTTCCTTCTTCTGGTCATCATTATTTTCCATTTACTTTGTTTCCTTGACAGAGCTTTCCTGAAGTCAATCCTCATGTGACTACTTTACCTACAACTCTTTGTTGCAATATCTAACAACCCCTGAATTTTTCTCATTTTCATGAGTTAGTAATAATCATAACATTTTCGTTGCTAGCATGATCATTTCTATTAAATATCATATATGCATGATTTCACCAAAATGCATTCAACAAATGCATTCAAGCATAAAAAACTATATCATGCATGAGTGAAAATTTACCACTTTCACATCTTCATGATTTATTCATGCATACTATTCAATCCACCCTTGAATTGTCTTTAGAATTTCTTTTATCTAAGTCATGCATCCCACCATGGTGAATTGGAAGGTCTGGCCAATGCCTTGACACATCGTTCATACACTTCCTATTACTTGTTTAATAATTTGGATGCCTTCCCTTTCAACCCAAACACTACACATATACTTTTGTGGTTGTTGGCGTGCAGTGGGAAGACCCGAGGTTAATCATTAATTTACCAATAAAACCCTTAGACACTGGCCCTTTCGGCGTCACTTGCAAGCAAGTGAATTCTCACCCGAGGCATCAAGAGGGGATGTAGGAACTAAGTTTCTGCAGTGATGAGAGGAAGTGAGGCATTCAACATGACCATACTATGCAATGCCCATTCATCTACTATGTGCGCAATTTCCATTACTTAACCTTTAATTATCATGCAATATACCATGTGCATTACATTAATACACTTAAAATCCATTTATTCATCATTAATTTAAGTGCACAATATCATAACAACATATATCAGTGACATATTCAGAATAATAAACATTCACCATCATTGTGTGGTAGCCACAAACAATAAACTGATATATACTAACCATCCATCACATGCGTAAGAAACATAACATACATAAGCAACACATCAAGGCACAAGGTTTTAACATGGTTCACCCCAAACTGAGATACATCCACAACGATTGGATTCTTATTCATTCATTCATAATCTCCATTAAATTCATTTGTAATGCGGTCATACATAGATATTCAGTTACAACCCAAACCTACCCTAGCCATTCTATGTTGTAGTGCACACATACCTCTCGGCTAATATTAAACTCACTCATAACTCTCCTCAAAGTTCTATTCTCCAAGTGTTAACTCTTTTCTATCCATGACTTAAGAATCCTTTCTACACAAAATGCATTACATATTTATAGTATTCTATTAGGGATAAGCACGTTACAACATGGTTACAAAGTTGACAAACTGTCCCAAAACTACCTAACTAACTACCATTTCTTGCGTGCTAACTCCTTAAAATGTGTTATCTTCTTTCCATGCATGTTGCTCATTTGAAAAAATGTTGTGTGATCCACTTCTACATGATTCCCAAAACTTATCCAAAATATCCTTCTCCAATAGGCCCCTAATACTCACATGTGGCTTGTCTCGAGCCACTTATTCCTACTGTTGCTCTCCCTTCGCTGAAATCTTGGTCACCGAGAATTTATGAAATGTTTACTTCAGTGGTGATCATCCCCTTCACCTATTCTTCTTTCTTTTCTAACTCTTTGGCTACCTACGTTGTTATCAGGCCCTTGAGCTTCTCGATAGTCCCTTGGTTGGCTTGTTTCACCACTCCTTGTGTAGTTACGAGCTCTTCGACTACCTTGTATGCCTCTTCCTATAATAACTCTATCTTCTTCCCAAGATCCTGCTACTCTACTCTCAGCTAGTTCATTTTGGAGTATAGCTTCTTGTTGTCTTCCATTGCTGTCATCTTATCTTCTAGTGGAAAGATGCTCATTGTCTCCTTAAACTTTTGGGATTTCTCCTGCGTATCTTGAATCATTTTCCCAATTGATTGTAACTCGACATCTTCTGTCAACTGAGTCCAAAATTATGTGCTTTATTCACAAGTTTTATCACACTCTACTCCTAAACTCTTGATATTATCAACAATCGTGTTCTCCATCTTCTCTGTTTTCTCTCTCTCCTTAGGTAGAGTACCTAGTATTGTGCGTGCTTCCAATTCTATAATATTTGAGAGGAAGCATTGACTACATTCATTGATCTTTGACACCTTCTATACTATTGGAGTATCAACCTCCATTGGTACTTCTGGAAGTTCCTTGTATACTTGTTCGAATGCTTGATACCTTATTTACGCCTTCTATGCAACCTCATCCATTTCCATGGTTACTCTATTGTAGTCGAGATGCAAATCTACGTTCTCTATCATGACCTTAACCAACTCATTGGAGGTCCTTTCAGTGCACAATTTGAGTTCTTGCATAACACTAACCTGCAATCCTTGTAACATATTTATTGACAACTTTGAAAAATATAATTCAATGTGACTTAAGGCTTGTTCCTATTCCTGCATCTTGGTTGATGTGAATGTTATCGCCCATGACGCTATCTATACCATATTGTGCTCTCCTACTACTTCTAATGACTGAGAGACTGTCGATCTCACTTATGTATTCTGTGTTGTGATTGTTGTCTATGCTTGTTTATAACATATGGCACAACTCAGCCATATGCTATTGCATCTTTCTATTCATCTCCTCTTGTTGCTATGCTACACGCTTAAACACATCATCTGTAACTTCCTTAACATAATCACAAATATTTTCCAAATCATCCTCCGTCAGTGATTTTATATTCGATTCCTTCACAAAATTCCTCTTCTTTCTCTGTGGCACTGATATTCCTTTGTCGATATCTTTCCTCTAATCCCATGAGAATTTTACAATCTTCCCTTTGTCATTTACTTTTCTTTATTCTTATCCTCCGCTTGGTATTTCTTCAACATTTGGTTGTTGCATCTTTGGTTTCTTAGTCTCTATCTATGGGATTTTCCAATCTGCATCCCAGTATTCCATTATTATTCCTAGTTATTCCTATGTTATCCTGTACTTTATGGCCATCCATTATTCTCTTGGATCCTTCTTTGCTTGAATGTAGAGATGGTGGTGATCTTCCTTGAACCATGCAACTGATTTATATGATTCTACTATCTACGGATATATCTGTGGTGTATCTTGAATACACTTCCTAATGGTCTCCTTGTAAATAAAAAAATTAATATTATTGTCTAACTATCGCTCCTTAGGGCAGTATGCCACAAGTTCTGATATCTTGCGACCAAGCATGCCTTGGCATTTTCTCCCAATTTTTTTGTATCATTTGGCTCCCTCCATGCTACTAATGCAATTAAAATTAATAACCACATGTAGTGAAATTTAATTCTTTTATCATGTGCCTCTTCATAGGCTATTGAGAACTGGTTGAGAAAAAATGTCTCCCAATTCATCTGCAGACCCTTGACACACTTCTCGGCTACCACTATTACTATCGCTGGTGCTTGGTCCTTCTAATAGTTCCTTAAAAAATTACAGGCCAATATTTGTGTCAAAAACCTCGCTGTAGGGCCACATATGCTCGCTACATCCAAACCATGCACTCCTCTGTGCGTATGAAACTTCTCTCTCATGCTTTTCGATAAATCCTTCTCATTCGTCTTGTCTGAAAATAATAGTGAGGGATCCTCCCCTTGCGGTGGTAGTCTAGTAATTCACACAATCAAATCTGTGTCTAGGGAAACTGACCTATCGAGGCATAAGTAACCTCTATGCACGCAACTCAAAAATATCTTCATGTAGGCATTTATCTCTATGCTCCTGCCAAAATGTGGTATTTCAAATAAATCCAAGATATCAACTTTCTCTAGCCCTATTTCCCACGTTTGTGTATCTATCATGATCATTTGTGTTTCTATGCTAATGTATCTCTTCAAATACATGCTCTGTGCTAGCTCTGAGAATTTATTCTCATCCATAATATCATGGTATGCATACTTTAAATTTGATATCAAGCCTAACCTATATTTCTCCATGATTACTCCAAGTGGTATTTTTGGCTCCACAAGAGGATACTTAGCGTCTTTTGACAATCTGACTGGATTTGTTGTATCCATCCTTAGTGGTATGTAATCTCTTGGAAATCTTGTCTCTGATGAGGATGCTCCTAGGGTTTCTTCAACTATAGGTACCGCTACTAGATAAATTTTCTATTTCCTTGGTGTTGATGATGATGTTTGTACTATCTTGGGTGGTGCCATCTTTCTCTACAATACTCTCCCTACGACAAACACCTATAACTTTTCAACACTCTCTTAGCTCTGAAAATCGTCATCACTTGGCTCTCTATTCAAACTATAATCGACCGTAACCTTACCGCATCGATTGTTCTATTAATTTTATAACCCAATGGAAGTGGTTAGCTTATCTTTGCGCCTAAACTTGCCATTTAATCGACTAGTGCTTTGCATTCAATACATGTCTTCAACCTACATTAACTTTGAATCTTCCGGTGTATCTAGGTATATATCTGTCAATCTGTTATGATCTCCATAGTACTTTCCATTTATGACTACACGTCTCCACCATTTTGACATGATGTTTCCTCATAAATTATTTTTCCCATCATGTTTCCTCTTTAATGCTCTTAGCTATTATCGATGCGATCGCCTCTCTCTATGCGATCTCCTTTCTACATGACTTGCTTCCTCCTTCTGTGTTCCCTACTGCCTGTGTTATCACTAAAATTTCGTCCGCACATGGTTACAAGAACTCATCATCGTCAAAAAGTAATGAAGTCATTCATGGCCCTGAATTAATCTCACAACATTCAAAAAAGGGAAAAAAACTATACAAAGTAGTGAAAAATTGAAGAGCACTTTGCAGACATTGGGCACGCGCGCACATGCACAGCACAAGAACGTAGAAAGCGTGCATATGTGCATGATGCGCTTTTGTTAGCGCAAAAATCCGCGCACCTGCTAAATGATGCATTTATGAATGTGGTCGGCCTCCCAACCACTTATGGTTCAGCTCCCAAGCTGATTTGACCTCCAAATATGGGCTGGATCCGAATGGTGGGCTGGTCAAAAACCTCATAATGCCCTAAATGGTCTCTTTTCACACTACAAAACAGTTACACAATAACCCAATGAAATTATATAAAAAGCCATGAATGCACCTAATTTTCTCAAGGAATTCAAAGTAATGTTATGCTTCCTATATTGTTTTAAGGACTCCATCCTTGACAAGAACACATTGGCACCATTTCATTGAGCAATCCATCTCACCATTAAGTGGATTTGCAAAGAGTTCTTTCATCACCATTTTCATTTTCTTTGTTGTAAGAAGAGCTACTAGTGAGGGTCCAAGAGCCTTCCCTTGGAGGAATAAGGGACTCATAGTCCCCTTTCTTCTTGGTGCTTTGTTTTCATCAATAGAACAAGCCTCAAACATTGGTGACATGGGTCTTTTTGTTCTTGTTATGTCTATGTCCCTATGCTTATGATTTTAGTTTTTATTAGATTAATTATTAATTATAGTTTTGTTTTTCTTTCTCTAACTCTTTTCTCTACAGCTGTCCTGCTCAACAGACCCAACTGAGCTTGCAAGAACCTCTTATTTGCTCACCAAGGTGACGAAAGAGGCACAACATATTTGCGACTCCACTGGGGAAAGGTATCAAATTCCTACCTCATTTGGGTTTATTTGCTCTTCTTTTAGTTTGTTTAACTTGCAGGTGCCCTAACTGGCCTAAGCCGACCTGCCAACCATCCAATTCAAAGGAGAATTGAGAGAAATCCATCCAGATTTTTCTTTCTCGGCTGCTTGTCACCAGTGCACGGGTATTCTACCCCATAGATGAACATCATGCACGCATGCACTTAAGTGACATACTTTCTCTGCGCGCATGTGCTTTCGGACTCATCTTTGTTCACGCACCTGCGCTCTGTGCGCCTCTGGCTTCACTAGGGGCCACGCATCTGAGCAAAATTTCACATTGTAAGTTGTTGGGATGTGGGGAAGGCCATTTGCCTTCTTAAAAATGATGTCAAGCATGTTCTAGAAACTGCACCACACTTAGGCCCCTCATCATATAAAGGGGTTAGTCAAACACACATAGGCACTTAGGAGGATAAAAATCAATTTCCCTTATTTGATTTTTGCCACATGGATGGCTTGTTTTGACTCACAAGATAAGGTGGAAATCATTTTTAATCACATATAAATTACATTGGGACCAGAAGTTGAATTACAATCGCTTAGTATGCTCTTCTCTCCTGCCTTCAAGCAACCTTGAGAATCAGAAAAAGATTGTGAAACAATTTCATCTCCCTTAAACAAAGTTTAAAACCTTTAGGAGAGGACAACGACCCTTCTTGGGACCCCTCTTAGTTTTCTTTTTTCAAACACATCTTAATATTGTAACAGGCCCATACATGCCCACATGCTACAAAGATAGGATAGTGTTTGAAATTTTTCTTTCTTATATCAAAACACTAGGGAAGTTTAAAGGTTTGTAATGGGCCCATACATTCCCACATGTTCAATCTAGGATAGTTTCAATATTTTCTTAGATTACATCACAATAGGGAGTTAAAGGATAGTAACGAACCCACATGTCCACATGCTAGCTTCCTAGGGATTTTGAATTACACACGGTTGTACCAAAGGCACTTAGTTAATTAGGTAATCAAACTCTTGTAAGGACCAAGTGAAGTCCACATGCAGCAAGGTGACATCTAATTCACTAAAAATTGGCACACTTCCACTCACACACAAAAGTCACTTATCACTCACATAGCTTCTTCTTGAAACGTGGAGGTCAAAGTAAGTTTCCTCCAAAAAGGATTCCGAAAACACCCCACCTTTGTTTGATTGGACTATCCACTCCCATTTTTAATTAACGAGGTTCGTTTTCACCCCCAACCTCCCAAAACAACTACATCTAAAATCTTTCTAAAAACTCACTAAGTTTTCCTCCACAGGAGGTGCCAAAATAAATTTTTTAGTCTAGGTAGGATTTCAGGGATAGGCATCCAAATAGCTCCCCGTTATCTGGTTCTCACATTGTCAAAACATAGAGGTTGTCAAATAGGGAACTGAAAATCCTCCAAGTCAAGTGTTCCAATCACCATAAGTCAGGGAGATACCTGTGAAGGGTTGAAGGCCAAGGTCCGATTGTTCTATGCGTCCCCCCTTGAGGCACCCACCTCTTGGACGGGATCCAGCTCATGACCCATTTCTTAGGCCAAAAATCTAAATGCCGCACTTTGACCGAGGTACCTAGTGGCCAAATTTAGGACATCTACCCAGGTGGCAATTGTGGGCTGCAATTGCACCTTGATTGGATTTTGTGTGGCTATTGGGAAATATCGCCAGCTCTTTCAGAATATGCCCCCTTTACCCCTCATTATAATGAATTATTTCATCCTTCACTAGTTTCTCTTCCGGTGACTTCAGACCCCATTGTTGAGTACTATTGGAAGGTCCAATGCTATTTGAGAGGAAGGACATTACATCTTATAGGACATGAGCATTTGATTTCTTTTTTATTCCCCCACATGGAAAAAACCCACTTACCCACATATATGCTTCTTTCTCATTTTATGTATGATGCACATCTGATTACAGTTTGATTTGGATATATATATTGTGTAAACATTCAACGCAAAGACTCTTGTTTCTATATTACTCTCACCACTTTTTTCACACATTCACACAACTAGTCTGACATCATAGGGGAACCACAGAACCCCCGTCATTCATGATGCTTACTCAACCTCCCTCCTATCTTAGGGGGAGTATCTAGTCATGCCCATTCATCAACACCCCCTTCACACACTCCCGTAAGTGCTACTATCTTAGGATCAAATTTGCTTGGTTCTACATTACTTGGGTCAAATTCCCAAGGTCATCCGTTCACTCACTCTCCTTTACACAGAAGTGGGGGACCCACTTCCTCTCAAGGAGGGAGCACCAACCCACCTAGTCCCCATCAAGGGTCAGGTTCAAAATACACTATGGCCGGAGCTAACCCTCCCCCCCCACTACATATGCCATATTTGGCCTCTCTCAACATACCGGATCTCACCAAACTTACCAATGATCCTATATTGCATGATCCCACATGGCCTGCAATGCCAACCAAACTCCCTTTAGACATACCAAAGTTTGAAGGAAAGGTAGGGGATGACCCTGCCAACCATGTCATGACATTTCATCTATGGTGCTCTTCAAATAGCATTATGGATGATTCCATCAGACTATGGTTATTTCAATGCACACTCACTGGCCCATCGGCTAAATGGTATGTCGAAGAAAAATCGGGGTCCCATGCAACCTTTGAGTCATTGGCCAAAGCATTTTTGACCTTTTTCCAATTACCCATCCACCATGACAATGGTCTAGAACTACTGTCTAACTTCAAACAAACCTCAGCCACACACATCGCTGATCACATTCACAAGTGGCGTAGGCAACGTAGTTTGTGCGAAGCAAAAACCACCAAGCAATAGTGTCTCGACTGGTTTCTTAGATCATTTGTCTCTCTCCTCGGTAAGGATGTAGCTTCCACCTTCCCTCAATCAGAAGAGGAATCCATCAGCAAGGCCCAACAATATGACCTCATCTATGCACAGTGAGGGTACTTATACATGGTACTTCCTGATCTTCCAAAACCTGTTCCATTTGGCCAAGACAAACCTGGGATGTCTCACTCAGCAGATGGACTAATAGGTGCCACCACACACCATGGTCCACAACCCCAATCACCACCGATGTATGGAACACCTCAATACCCACCAGCATATGGGGGCACTTTTTATTACCCCACACCTCCTTATCCATAGCCATACCCTGTTGATATACCTCCACCCATCAGTGGACCACCGTTGGCACCTCCCATACATCCACCTATTCCCACAAACAGTGGTACTCCCTCAACATTATCTTATAGCACTAGTGAAAGAACTACGCCTTCCTATGTACCTTATGGATCAGTACCACCAAAAAATCCATACTTCCCATTTCCTGGTCCTCCACAACCCATGGCTCCCCCACGTCCTCATGCAGGGGTAAATTTTGTTCAACCTTCTACTGCTCAACAATACCAAAGTTTTGAACAGTTGAATACAACCAACCCAACTCATCCATTGAACAATGCTAAGAAGAAAGGATGGAACATGAATAACAACAACCCAGGTCAAGGCGGGAATCAACCCCCACAGAACCAACCCACTGGAGGCAACCAGAACCAAGGGAACCAAAACCCCCAAGGGGGCAATAATAACAAATGCCAAGGGTGAAATAATGTTAAAACCATATTCCCTTGTGCCCTTTGTGGTGAGTTCAGTCATTACACTCACCATTGCCCCCAGATCGCTGATTTCAAATGGTTGAAAGACTTTGGTAGTCTTCCCCATTCTCCTACACAACCTGCCCCTCAGCAGGCACCACAACAATACGTGCAACAACCCCCTCCCGCCGTGCTGCAAAATCCTATTCCACATCAAGGTGTGATAAACACCCAATAGGACACACAACATCCCCCAACTCAAGGGGGAGAATACCTCAACCCTAACAACCCAACAGAGTGTACAATTCTCCTCACTAGTGAGGAAGAAATCCTTCTGCAAATGCATAGTCGTCAGTATCATTCACCCACTGAGTCTCCTTCCATCTCTCCAGAGACAAACCCTACATCGATGGGACCCCTGTTGGTGATCCCTCGCCCTTCCGCCGAACCACCACTACACATCCCCCACATCCCCTTGCGCAGGAATGTCCACAACCCACAGGCTAAGGCAGCTCATAACTATAGCTTGGTAGACGACTTAGCGCAATCCCCGACTGCCATGTCAGTCTTGGAAGTCCTCCAGACTTATCCTATGTAGAGAAAATCACTACTTTCCACCTTGGGGGCAGTCGACCCTGCCGATACTCGACTCATCACCTTTGATATTGATGGCAGAGAACCTCATCTTCCCGCCTTGATCACTTTTCAAATACCAGTGAAAATACGGAACATCATAGTTCATCAGTGTATCATCGATGAAGGTGCATCTACCTGCATCATGTCCAAAACAGTATGGCAGAAACTTGGTTCCCTGGAAATCATACCCTTTGCCATCACATTACAAGCTTATGACGGACAACCATCATCTCTTGAAGGGCTCTTCCAAAATTTTCCCGTTGAACTCGGGGGCAAGACTATGCTCATCGATATCGAAGTTATTGACGCCCCGCTCGATTATAATATCCTGTTCGGTCGTAGCTACATGTACGCTATGAAGGTAGTGGCATCTTCCGTCTTTTGGACAATGATGTTCCCCCACAATGGGAAGATCGTGACCATCGACCAAGTCTCACATTATGAGCCTAACCCATCTTCCAACCTTGATAACATTCTTCCCCTCATCCACACAAACCAAGACACATATCCACTCATCGAGATGGGTCCTGGGATTTTTAAAGATCCATCCTTGTTAGGAACATACCATGGAGCACCACCACTCCTTCCTCCTCCTAATCAAGTGTGCGTCATATCATCTAACGAAACTCACATAGAGGATGCTCTTCCTCCTCAGGAGGCTTCAGTCATCTCTGACGTCCCAATAGTCGCAGAACCACTCCCGCCAGAGCCTCCTGTGCACTCGTCGACCTCAATAGTCCATGAATCCACATCCCCTCAAGGGTATAATCTCATCTGGGAGACAATCCCCCAACCCCTCACTCAAATTCCCTTCTTTTACCCTCCACCAGGTATAGAATCTTTTCAGTTAGCCGCAACGCTCACACTACCTAATATGGTGTTAGCAATCCCAGTGTGGTATTTACACCCACCTGAGATGGTCCCTTGACCATCCCTTCCCCCACAGGAAGGAATCCCCATGATGATTCCCATCCTTACCCCCACCACCCCCCCCTCACTAACCTCCCTGCTACAGCTAGGGGTAGGAGAAAGAAGAAAGAGCCCACCGCTCCACTTCCTCCACGCATCCCACCACCTTGCGCACTATGTGAGAAAGAGGGCCACCAAACCAACAATTGTCCA